>PVJA010003397.1:0-56843 GCA_004027025.1 Myocastor coypus | reverse complement strand
TTAGAAAGGGAATCAGATCATAAATAATTTCTGAGGTAAAAAAAAGTAACAACACCTATAATAAAAGAAGTACTAAGTGCTTTTAAAGAAGACCTGATTTAAAAAAAAAAAAAGAGGAGAACAGAAAAATGATGTAATTCTTGAAGGATCAATACAGAAAAATAATAGAATTATGAAGCAGATTCAAAATTATGTATAGGGACTTAAAACCTCAATCACAAGCTTACAAAAAGGTTTCAATGAAAGTGAAAACAGACTGTGAGACTTTAAAGATCCCAGTGTAGCTAGTGAAAAGGTAAGAAGAGATCTCTTAATAACAACTAAGATGTAAGAAAATATTATTCAACATCTGCAAGATGGTGCAAAGATGAACAACATAAAACTAATAGGCATCAGTGAGAAAGGAGTTGGTACAAACGATACAGAAAGAATATTACTTCTGCAGAAGTAGTAGCAGAAAACTTCCCAAATATGGGGAAATAATTTTACATTCAATAACTGAAGCATGTAGAACTCCAAATAACTTCAACTCAATTAAAACCACACTGAGGCATATAATGACCAAGATCCCAGAAATTCAGCACAGGAACAACATATTAAAAGCCACTACAGAAAAGAAACAGATCACATTTAAGGAAAACCCATTAGAATAATGGCAGATTTCCCTTTACAAACCATGAAATCAAGAATAGTATGGAGCAAAATACTCCAAGTCTTGCAAGAAAACAAATTCCAGGGCAGACTGATTCACCCTGCGAAACTCTCTTTGAAGTTCAATGGAGAAGTGAAATACTTCTAGCACAAAGAACAACTAAAGAATTTCATTATGACAAAGCCAACCCTGAACAGTTCACTAAAAGATATTCTAGACAGGGATCCAAATGACCACAACTCCATGAAAGAGAATGGAAATAATCTACCAAATAGAGCAAATAATTAAACACAGGAGCAAAAGCGGTATAAAAAACAGTTTCAACTATTCTTCTGTATACAGTAGCAGAATATTTCCATCAGCATATTCTAGAAATGGACTTCTTCACCCTATGGGTCATGAATCTGTCTGGTTCTACATGGCAGCTATCAAGGGAACAGCAGGAACTGAGACCCACAAGGGACACCTGACTGTCAGTAAGCATCATGGACACTGTCCATGTTCACGATATACTAGAACTGAGTGTGATATCCTATCCCCAAACTATTAGAAGTTCGGAACATATATTTGTCATTCTATCATTTATGTTATATTTTATTCTTAGTAATTCTTTATTACCATGGAAACTTTTTCTCTGTTGACATCTCTCTATATATTAACTTATTCAAATATTATGTTAGGATTTCGAATTGATTACAGATTTTTACAAATGATACACAGCATTCTGGCCTCTAAGCTGGACTCACAACTTGATTTGAATTTTGGAATGTTGTTTTGAAATATTTCATTTAATTTTAATTGATATTTAATTTTCTGAATGTTGTTTGTTTATACTTTTGTTGTATGATTCATATTGTATCTTTGACTTACAATCTACATATAAGACATGGTATGATATTTTCTCTTAATATTAGAAACTTTAAAAAGAAATATATATGAGTTAGGATAGATATACAGCTACTTTGTCTTACTTCATTGAGAATAAAAGCTTGCACTAACATTGCTTAGAGGAGATGTCAGATCTGTACTTTGTCCTCTGAATAACTACTATGAATAGTATTATTAAATATGCATGGTATTAATTATTTTAATCATCATACCATCTTTTTTGAAAGTGTTTCTTTGTTATTTTATCTTTTTTCCCATTAAAATAAATAAAAATAAAAAAAATAAATACAGAATAGGTTGTAAGAACTTAGTCAATGAGGCATTACAGAAGACGAGTTGTTGTAGAGAAAATTAACGCAGATTTGTAAATTAAGTTGAATTGTAGGAAAGAATGAGATTACTCACAGTCTGACTCCATAACAGTTGAGCACTTTTTTTAAGATAGAGCACTGAGTCAGTCACTGAAATGTCTGAGTGGGGAGTGGGTGTGAGAATTGCCAAGGAAGCTGAAGCTTACTCTAAATAAGGGAAGCCTTTGCGATTGATTTTATATTCTGTCAGTGAAGGCTTTTAGGACATTGAAAGTTTATTTCCCTTTTACATAGGAGGAACATAATAGTTTTAATTACCTTATATAAAACTAGAATGAAGACTGGGAATGATCACTGTACAGTCTGGCAAGCACAAGGACCCGGGTTCAATCCCCAGTACTGCATGCCATGCTGGTGCTGCACTGTGCCGACCACGGAAAGAGTGTGGTGTTGCACACCTGCAATCCCAGTGCTGAGGAGGCTCAGATGGGAGGATCACTATGAGTGTGAGCTGTATAGCGAGGTTTTGTACAGATATATATATATATATGTATATATATATATATATATGAATGAAAGATTTTTTGAAAAAAGAATGAAATGATACAGTGTGTGAAACTTGCTTAACAGACCAAGTACATAACAAGAGCATTAACTTATTATTATTGTTATTAATGCTATCATCTTCATTATTATTAAATTTTTGTATCGCCTCTTAGCTAAGAGCTTCTCTCTTCAATGGAGAAGATGAATTTGCCCTCTTCCATTCATAGTTGTCTACCACGATTTCGGTTAATATTTATGGCAAAACCATTGGTGCCCAATGAAGGGACGTCTTGCTTTCTCACCTGAGAATGAAACTACCTGAATTAATCATTACTGTGTCCACCGGAGTTATAAGATAAATGCCTTTGATGGCAGGGGTCTTTTTCATAAGTGACTTCACTTTTGAAGAATGCAACACTGATTTGATGTTAAAGCTTTAATTTTTATATACTGAATGATGAATTTTCTAATCCACCTAGGCTATGTAACCTGAGAAAATTACATAAAGGTGAAGTTGCCAGTTTTACAGGTTACTGAAGTAAGACATCCTGATTGTACCAAGATAGTTCTGGGTCCAGGGAATGAATTAAAAAAAAAAAAAAACTAGAGTGAAACCATATGTACTCACAGAAAAAAATCTGTTTAGGTAATCAAATAACAAGTAATATTAACCTGAAAACTCTTCCACTCTTTTTTTATACCATTTTTAGTACAGCAGGAATTTTTGCCAACAATATTAATTTTTCAAATTTCTTAGTCACTTATTCTGTACAAAGCAGCATTCCCAATACTACTTTCCTCAGCTACCCATTTAATTTTGCCAGGAAAAAAAAAAAAGGAAACTGCAGATCTTTCTTTCTTATTCCAAAGTTCTTCTTTTAAAAAGCAGCATTCGGTTTTGTTCAAGCATCACTTTTTAAGTGCCCCGGGTCGGGTTCTTTCAGTTCTTACGCACTCTCTTTAATATGTTCAGATCACTAACTATTCCTGCTGTGTAACCTTCCATCTGCCTTCCTCAGGCCTGCCACTATCTTCAACTGGCTTTTAAGTTCTCTGTAGAAAGATCAAATCATTAATGTTATTAAAGATGTCGCACTAAAATTGCTATCTAAGCTGGAAATACTACTTGTAGAAAGAAAAGAGGAGATTTTTAATTGGAAGTCTTGCAGCTGGAAATCCCAACAGGGCTTCCGTTTGTGTTTCTTTGTATTTGTTGAAATAAATGCATCTGAGGTTAGTGTTTGGAATTTACGAAGACAGTTTTGTATGTTGTACATGTCCGTTTGAAGTTTGAAAGCAGAAAGTACACGTAATCACACAGTATTGGAAACAAAATGAATTAAAAGTTCCTTAATAGCAGCCACATACATTTGATGAGAGAAATGTCCATGAATAGTGTACTACTCACATTTTGTGACCAGGACAAAATACCTCACAGCCATGATTTAAGCAGGAGGATTACTTCTGAGTCACCATTTTCAAAGGTTTGGTCCATCTCTACTGGCTCTAAAGCAGAAATAGCACAGTGGAGACACCGGATAGAAGGAAGCTACACAAACTGTGGCAGCTAGAAATCAGACTGGGTGAGAGAAGAGAGGAACGGCCGGGGGGGGGGGGGGGGCAGAACTGCAACCTGCTTCTGAACAAGCCCCGCCTCCTACCAGCACATTTGCTTGTGCAATACCCAGCAAGGTAACTCACCTTTACCACACTCCCATGGATCACCTGCATTCAAAAGCCCCACTTCTAACACATGAAACTTTTAGAGGGCAGTGTAGATCCGAAGAAGAACAGAAGAGATTTATAAAGGGCTCTCTCGGCCAGCTCCCTGACTGCTGAAGCAGAAAAGTACTTGCAAATTAAGTAATGTCCTCTACCTCTGTACTGAAATTTACAAGTGACATTGAAATATTTTTTAAATTTTTGTTTGATTAGAGAAACTATCATATAATATCCATGAATTTTGTGGAATGATGTTTGTCTTGCCTTCTCTTATCCTTCAATATCATGATAAAATTGTGATAAAATGAGATTATAAAAGAAAGTTAGGAATGCTCAGCCCTGACATTTACTATTATTATTATTATTATTATTATTATTATTATTATTATTATTAGTGTTTTCAAGGTATCAGGGGTTGAACTCAACACATTATTAAGCCAAACAAAGTCATAAACTGTACAGAGTTCATAATGGTGAGCTTTGTTTAATAAAATGCAAATGCACAGATGGTGTAACAATACCCACTATGGATCGGGAGCATGAACACCGTCATACTTTCTTGTCCCTGGACACACCACTTGTCACGTTCCCATACTTCTCACAAAAGAGGAGAAGTTTGATTTGACTCACATTTTAAGAGATTCAGTCTATGGTCAGTTGTTTCCTAGTCAAAAATATCATGAGGAAAGGAGTAGAAGATAGCCGCTCAGCTCATGGCAGTCAGGAGGCAGAGAAAGAAGAGCATCTGGGGACAAGGACGCACCCTTCCACATCATTCTTGTGGTGACACACTCCCCTCTCGTTCACTGAGACACTACCTCTTAATACATGTGACTTCAGGAGGCTGTTTTAGACATTTCAACCAGAATATTGTAACTTTAGCTACCAAATGGCTCATCTTTATGTTACTATACAAAATACACCAAGTCCACCTCTTAAGAGAGTAGCTCAGCTCTCAATAGTTCCAGAACTGCTGAAAAATTCAAAGAATCCTTTGAGACACGAGGCAAATGGTTAGCTGTGAGTTGCTGTGCAAACCAAAAGGAAAATGAAAATCTAAATTCTTCCAACTTACAACAGCACAATGAAATGTTTCCATTCCAAAAGAGACAGAGAGGGTGACAGAAAGAAATTGGATCAGACTGAGACTATCGGCAGGCAAAAGTCAAATCTAGTAGTTCGGTGTCCAGCACCAAGAGCCAGATGTGGTGAGACGTGCGCTGTAAAGGGGCAGCGCAGCCTCGCCTCGATAGCACTGCACTTGCCATCCCCACTGCCTCTGCTTAGGGCTCTTCTCACTCTGTGCCTTTCTTCAGCAATCATTTCATGATGCTGGTGCCACCAACTTCCTTCCTTCTCTACTATGCTTTCAGCTTCATGCCCTTCCAGGGGCACATTGCCTCTCAGGGGCACATTGCCTGCCCCACTAAGGTGGTCTTTGAAGTCTGCCTAGAAGCCTCCATCATGCCGTAGTTCTTGTATTCTGCATCCAGGCATAAAGAGCACAATGTGAACAGTGCCACGTTCTGTGGCTACATCGAGAAGCAACCGTACCAATTTTGACTCTGACAGTACAGGCCTCTGAGTGTCTCAGTAGCTAGAGTTGGAAAAAAAAAAAAAAGTTTTTCTGGGAAGCTCTGAGTGAGCAGGTCATCCTGAGGATCTTTTCTCATAGTCTTTTTTTTAAAAAGAAAAATTATTGCTACACTTTATAATACATGAAGTTTACATTTATCTTAGGGAGCAAATATGTATAGGTAATGCATTTCCTTAATTTTTATTCTGCTTTCTCTCCCTATACATTTCCTTTCTGTCTGTAGATCCATTTTCATTATTATTATTATTATTATTATTATTATTATTATTATTATCATGGTTACTATTACTATTTTAGCTCATGTTCATAGCATGTAATATTTATATTCATTGTATTTGATTCAAGTACATGACACATGTTATACACCTCACTTTCATGCTTCCTTCCTGCCCCTCATGGACTCTGTACATAATGGGCTTATGCTTTTGGATTTTTGAGTCTGCAAAGCATAGGATCTGGCCAATTCTGTCCAAAACCATTATGCTGTTTCTACTGCTGTTCTGATACGGTGTACTTGAAATTTTAAAATACTTATCTTTTTAGCTACTGTGCTGTCATTTGTCCCCACGACGCTTTTCCTGTCGTGACAAAACTGCAGACTTTTCAAATCATGTGGTTCTGTGCTTGGCTCCTGATTTATACTGTTGATACCCAAAAATCATCCAGCAGTGCCCACACCACAGCCTGAAACTGGGCTGCTCTCCTTTGTCAAATAAATTAGTATTAGTATGCCACCTTTGAATGCAGCCTCATACAATGTCTTAGGCCAGCACACACACACACACACACACACACACACACACACACACACACACACACACTCTTTTGCCAGAATCACCTCTGATCCATTTGCCAGTAGAGTCCTACCTCCTAACTTAAGCTTCAAGTGTCTGGCTTTAATCATCTACTTTTCTATCACCATTCTAATCTTTGATACTCTGACCACAATTTCTCATCAAGTTCTGATTGAAAAATTAAAGGGCTTTCCCAGCTAGCATCTTCAAACTTTCCAATCTCTTCCTACAAATTAATTCAAGGAGCATCGCAAAGCACAGCCTCAGGCATCCTCTGAGGAAAGGTCCCACTTCCTTTATTCGCTTTTCCATTGTTGGCCTCAAGGTCAGGCACACACAATATAAACAGGACTAGGTTTCACTGTGGCTCACATTTATTTATTATTTTAAAGAGAGGAAAAGAAACTAATGAAAACACACAACTTCAAAACAAGATAATAGGATATTAACAGGCCTTGTTATGTTGCGTATTACTCTCTTCAAAGTAGTTGCTCAGATTACCAGATGCAAGCAAGCAAAATTGATCAAGCAGTATAAACAGTAACTGTTCCTTTCAATGAACTAATAGAAATTAGTAGTCCTCTTAACTATCTTTTATTTATTTACAGTTTCAATATTCATTTCATGGTCGGTTGGCTACAACATACAAAATGTTTTACGGAGCATGGCCTAGACTATCTGCTTAAACTCAGAAACCAAGGGGCAGAAAGAGAGGACAGCATAGCCAGGGAACATTGCATGCATGCCAGGATCCCACTGACTACCTCTTCTGATGGTGTGTCCCCATCTCTGAGCAAAAGTCTTTGTGAGAAATGCTACATCTGAGCTTCAAGAGCCATACATGTTCTTTTAAAAGTCACAATGCTGAGCATTAGATACAGTAACTTTCTAAAGGTGTTTCTCTTTCTCTGTTTCTTTTTTTTCACTGGCACCACATCTTTTCTTTAGCAAGACCCCTGAGTTCTGAGTTCTTGACACCAAAACTATTTTACTGAATAAAAATATCATTATTAATATCTAGATAATTTTTATAAGGAGATGTTGTACACTTAACCAGCCTACAAGGGGCTTTCACATTTATGGCACCATCATTCCTCACATGACCATTCATGCCAGGTATTATTCAGACATTATGCTTCATGGGTAAAGAGAAATGAAATAGGAAAATGTGGTATTGGCACACAGTGAAGTTTTATTCTATCATAAAGAAGGATCAGCTTGCGTCATGGGTAGGAAAATGAACGTACGTTGAAACTACAGTGTTGAGCGAAATAAATCAGACAGACAGGTTTAAATGTCAAGGGCTTATCTTATACAAGAAACATAAAATATAAATTAAGAATAAAATTAAAGTAGATATAATAATATGTATATGTATATGTACATATATATATATATATGTACATATACATATATATATATATAATCACTGGTAAAAGAGATGGGCATGAAAAGATGGAAAGCAAAAATCAGAAAAGAGATAAAAAGAATTGAATTATGTTATATACACATGGAAAGCAATAGTGATGTAACAAAAATATGAGTAATAAAGCATTGTAAAATAGAAAACCTTGAAAAAGAAATGCCATTCGATTGTGCAGTCTTGTATCAGACCAATTAAGCTTCAGCCTGGCTTCACATATGTCAAGAAATCAGGCAAGTCACTAAACATCTATTTATTTTAGTAATATGATCTTCAGAGCAGAGAAAGTATCAGTCCTCATCTAAGCTTTATTTTATTCAACTATTATATTCATGTTGATTTTTGCTTGTTGTTTGTTTTGGAGTACTCATGCTTGGGACCTGTTATCTTCCTTTTATGACCCATTATTTCTCTTTGTTTCTGCTGATTTATAATCTGAAAAATCATCAGTATCCTTTGGCCAAAAAAGTACCATAAGAATGCAAGAAAAAAATAATTCTTTTCACAAAGAGAAATAAAGCAAACCTGGCATCCACGCCTCTCTGCCCCTAGGATTTATGTTCCACACACTACAATCTCTGTGTCAAGGAACTTCCATGGTTTGCTAGTGTCTTCGTTAATCTTCTCTTGTTGTTGCGACAAGCACCTGACACTCAAAATTAGGGAAGGAAAGGTTTATTTAGCTCACTGTCACTGGAGGTTTCAGTCCATATTTGACGGGCTTCAAGACAGAGTGGCACAAGGCAGAGGGCAGCCTTTCATGGTTGCTGGTAAGAGCAAGAGCTGGGAGTGAGCTAGCAGCAGCTCAAGCAGCGAACTTCTCCTCTTCCCTTACACTGAAATGCAAATCACCTGCCCCAGGGCAGATGCAGCACCCATTTCCCCAATAATCAATTACAAATTCCAGAAGCATCTCCAGGACTGCAGAGGCTTTTGGGAACACCTATACACAAACCATAACAGCTGGGTACCAGGAAGAGAAGGCAAGTGATGCAGTTATTGGTGCTCACTCATTTATTCTGTTGCATCATATGCAGTGTTATGTTAACTCCATAATTCCAATCTATCTGCTAAGCAGTTCACATTCTGTTAATTCAGTTGCAGTTCAGGACAAAATTGCCACCTCTTATTATGTCTAAGAAAGATCCCAGGTTATTCTTTCTTACTTTTCTTTCTTTCTTTCTTTCTTTCTTTCTTTCTTTCTTTCTTTCTTTCTTTCTTTCTTTCTTTCCCTTCCTTCCTTCCTTTCTTCCTTCCTTTCTTTCTTTCTTTCTTTCTTTCTTTCTTTCTTTCTTTCTTTCTTTCTTTCTTTCTTTCTTCCTTCCTTCCTTCTTTTTGTTTTGGAACCAGGGATTGAACTCAAGCCCTTGCATATGCCAGGCAAGTGCTTATTCTACTGAGCTATCTCCCCAGGACCTCAGTTATTTTTCCCTATAAAACTAACAATTCAAGACAAGAACAACATCAATTCTCCCTAGGCCTAACCTCCTGCAGAGTCTTGACTTGCCTAAAAGCAGGTGTTTCTTTTCTTTTCTTTTTTTTTTTGAGTTCAAGAAAGAAGAGCTCTAGGAATAATTTTCTTTTCATGTTGCTGGTAGGCGACGGTTGCTATCTGGGATACCCCTGAGTGCAGCAGTCCAGAGGTCTGAAAGTAATGATCAATAATCCCATGCAGTTTGATGTGCTGATGAATTATCCCACTGTGACGAGAGTGGGAATATGACAATTTGAACTGCATGAATAACCTTTTGCTCTTCCTCCACCTGGGGAATATTTCCTCCTGAGGGGCCTCAGGTTAATTGCCAAAGAAAGCACAGCCATTTTCCTTTCTTCTTTTTTTAATGATCTTCCACTTTGTGCCTTTAATGGATGGTCAACCCTCAATGTCTTTATTATCTGTAGGGAAAGTTCTTAAAAGTGTGTGAAATCTGAAACCCATTCTACACCTAAATACTTTTAATGGAAACACTATGGTAAGTGGCACGTGGTATTGAAATGGCAAAATATGGTGTCCTCTGAGCTTTTATTTAATTTGGGGGGAGCGTGTAGAGGATAGAAAACATAGGGCCACACATAGGCAAGATACATGTTATACATATTGGCTACATCCTGGACCCTAAGTCTCCTTTTCCATCAAGCACTAACATCTTTCCCATATAAGTCACAACCCTCAAATGTTTGTAACATCGGATGAACCAAAAAAAAAAAAAAAAAAAAAAAAAAAAAAAAAAAAAAAAAAAAAGGAACCCAAGAGCTGCAAAACACAAAGGGAAGCATCACTGCAATATGACTTCCAAATGGCTCCAAAATACAAAGATTTTTTATTTTATTTTATTTAGGTTTGATTGGGGGAGCCTGATTTTGCTTCCTTTGGCAATTTAAGAGTTAGCATCCTTTTTGCTATACAGAAATTTTCAATGGGTTACTGAGGATTTTAGAATCAAAGTAACTGCATCTGAATCTGCACTCTTCTGAAATCTCATGGAATTCTCATTTTGCTTAGTTCTCATCATTTGACATATAAGAGCCATCCAGGCAATGTGAGCCCAACTCTTCCTAGGACCCTGGTTTTATGCCTCAATTCTCATTTTCACTTTGCACATGTAGACTGGGAATGCTGCCTTCACTACTTACTTACCACTCATTTGCTTCATGACACCAGGACAATCATGGAACTTTAGCTTTAGTGAGACCTAATTTCTACTGCTGTCTGCTGCAGATAACAATTACATATCCTCCAAAGCCTTCATGAACAAGCAACTTGTTCCTGATATCTCTAGTTGCCCTACCAAAGCCTCAGGTGATAATAGGTAGGACCTGTAGGAGGTGGCTGGATCTAGGGTGTGTGATGCTGGGATCAAAGGTGTGGTGCTGGGAGGAAAGGAGTGTCATTGCCAACATAGTTCACCAATTCAGATGTGTATCATGGATACACTGCTCTGGGTATGGGTGGCCCCAGCCAATAGGTTTGTAACCTGAATAGAATATAAGGAGAAACCAAGGAAGGCAGGTTCACCTCTTGGGCTGCCTTATTTGTCATGGACTGTTTCTTCTTAGCCTTGGCCTCAGCCTCCTCCTTAGAATCAGCCATCTACGGGCTGAAATTTTAATTAAAAAAAAAACAAAAAAAAAAAAAAACAGCCTAAATAAACCTTAGCTTCACTCCCAGGTGCACTGAGACTGCCACTGAGTCTAGGTATAATGGCACAGGACTGTGGTCACAAAACTGGGGAGGCTGAAACAGGAGAATCATTATGAGTCTAAGCTGAATAGTGAGACCCTGTACCAAAATACATGAAAGGAAGAAAGAAAGAAAGAAAGAAAAAAGGAAGAAAGAAAAGAAGGAAAGAAGGCAGGCAGGCATTTCTTTCTAAGCTATGATCTTCACTACATTTATTGGAACTTCAAAATATTTTAATTTTTTTCAATAATCATAATTACAGGCAGCTATTTGTAGAATAAAATACTTATTAAACATTTCTGAAGATTTGAAGAACTATAATCAATATAATACTATGAAGAGCACTTATTAAATTGTGTTGTTGCTATTTTCAGGCAAAGAACGAATTTTATTTTCTTTAACTTGATCAAGGTCACATTACTAATGTGCATTACGAGAATAAAACAATGTGACCATATTCTAAAGTCACTGCTTCAGAATGCCTTCCCTTTCATAGTGTTAGTTGAAGAGCGGCACTATGCCCGACTAAGTCTATAATTGTGGCAATATTCCACAAAAGTCAACATATTTCACAAGAATAAAAGATGCATGTTTGCCCAATTTATTTTAAATAATGGATCCTACGTGCATTTTGGTATGATAGCATCTACATTTTAAAAATCATCAAGTTATGTAGGTCAACAGAATTTCTGAAACATCTTCCCAGATTGTGAAAGCATGATTGGAAATATAGCACAGATATAAATTCTAAAAGATAATAATGTCTTTCTCTGTCACAACTTGAATGCTGGACTTTTATTGATTCATTTTGCAATTACGTTAGTAGTGTTTTCTAAAAGTCTGGAACAACTTGACACAGTTGTAAGAAGTTATAAATGGCCTTGCTCAATGAGTTTTTTCTTATACATAGATGATGCTAAAATGGTTTCTATCATCCTGCAAGTCCTTCTCTTCCACATGAGAAAGACAAGATGCAAAAGAGTACAATAAGCATATGCTTATCAATAGGCATAATAAGGTCTTCTGAGTTTGGCCAGTGTTTGTATTGATGGGAATTGTGAAACATGTATGTTCCTTTGTTAAACAAATACACATTTGAGTCTATTACTGATTAAACAATTAAAATACATCCCACAGTTTTCTTATATTTTCACCTTTTTCCTTGTGCCAAATTACATGTTTATTAATAGTACTATGCATAAAACAGGTTATTGTCCAATTTGAGAAAATCTAGTGATAAATATGTCAATATAGATTATAACTGGCATTTGTAGAATTATTTTCTTAACAGAAATAGTTTGTCATCTCTTCAAGACTTATTATAGTATAAAAATCACTACAAATGACAGTTTATTTTTTTCATTTCATAATCTCCGCTCTGCTTTCACTGAAAATTTCTTAGTCTCTCTACTTCATTTTAAGATATTTAGAACCAACAGGTTCTTTTGATTTACCTGTCTGTAAGCTATTTCCATGTCTTGGATAAAGTCTTTTCTAGGTCTTAGATAAGGCATATTTGTTCTTCTGGATCAATTATGTAGTTTTTGGTAGACATAGTTAGCTGGGAAAAGCCATCCTTCAGTAATTTGTTTCAGAGCTGACCCTCGAGGCTCTTTGTGTTATAGTCATTTCTCACTTTTAGTTATCCATTTTCAAAACTTCTTACAAGGCAAATGGCTACGCGTTCAGTTTTAGTATGCATGAACTATTGGTGAGCATAACTTCTCTATTTCATTTATCAAGTGCTATTGCTGGCATTTGTATCTATTTTTTTCCACATCATTTTGCCTTTCCCCATGTCTTTTTTTTTTTTTAACTCATGGATAAGAATGCCACTAAGAAGTTACTTCTTCTCAATCTGAAAAACTTAATGCATGTGTTGCCTCCTCTCAGAAATCTACATTGCCCTTACCTATCACCTCAATCTCATTGGGGTCAATATGTCTGATTTCTTACTTTTTAATACCTCCAAATTAGAAAAACACACAGCGTAGAATAATATCTTCAATAACCTTATTAGAGACAGGGACCATGACTCTAGCAGTTACATTCCATATTTTCACAGTGCTCTTCCTGGCGGTCCATAGGAAGGCATGTAATTAGCTCTTATCCAGTGTGAATGAGTGGAGAAACGAATTGATAATGAATACAAGATAAAGTCTATAATACATTTAAGTAAGCAAAGAATGGACAATTAGCATTCAATCTGCAATTCAGCCGTCACTTCTTGGCTACCTTGATCAATGTTTTATCATCTTGATAGAAAACCATGGATACACAACTACTTAGAAATTATTAATTTGTAGGTAAGGTAGTGATTTTTCTACCATAGAGTGAGCCTATATTTTAGTAAGCATATAAATTATTAAGCAAATGTTTTTTTAAAACAAAGGGGTCATTATTAACAAGTATAATGTTAGAACAATTTGCATAAGCATGAATTCTAGTAGTCCAATGATGAGGAAAATTCACCCTAAAGAGTGGGAAGAAACTTTCATGGCATTCATTTTGCCGACAGATTTCAAGGTTCTATGGCAAATGTGGTGACTTTTAGATCCTCCAATCAAAGATTTATCTCCATATTAGGTTACTCCTAAATTTGATTTTTGCACATTTCTCTTAGCCACTTGCTGTTGTATATTCTTACTACAGTTTGTTGATCCCCCTACCTTAATAGGATGCCCTATTAAGTAATGAGGACTGGGTGTGGTGGTGCACGCCTGTAATCCTGGCGCTTGGGAGGCTGAAAGCAAGAGTATCACTATGAATCTGATCTGTGTAGTGAGACCCTGCAGAACCTGTACTAAATACATTAAAAAGAAGGAAAAGAAACTTTCCTAGCTTTCTTAATTGCAATAGTAATTCCTTGATATAAACAGAATGCTATATAGTTTAGGCCCTGTTACCATGACCCACTAAGTAGGTCTATCTAAAATTATGTATTAAGGTTGGGGATGTAGCTCAGCGGCATAAGCACCTGCCTGTCCATTGCAAGGTCCTGAGTTCTATCCCTGACACCACAAAAATAAAATAAAAACAAAAAATAAAACAGTGTTTCCTACCTTGCTCTACTTATGCATTAATCCCTTTCAAGATCAGGGAGGAATGTGCATATAGATTGATGAGACCATTAATGCAGATGGTACAGCTGGGGTCACAGGACCAGACTTCTTCACCTGATCCTGGGTAGTGCTCCCGTACCACCACCCTTTATCCTATGGCCCACTAATGAAAAGCAGAGATGAAAAGGAAGTACGTCAGCTGGTTATGAACAAGTCTGAATCTCAAACCCAGTAGCCAATATTGCGGGCCTTCCAGCATGACCTACAGGAAGATTCTCTACTCAAAATTCACTGAAGGTTCTTGCATGTGGACTGCATTGCATACCCTCAAATTCAACAGAGTGAATTATGGGAAAGCACATGCTCAATAGATACAGCCCACATGCCCTAGCACTTTGTGAGTCATGCTGTAAATCATGCTGAAAATCTACTGGGAGATGCTCTAGACCAAGCGTAGCATTTTAAGTTCTTAAACTCAATGCCTTTAGGGCTCTGCCATTTTCGTTTCTGCTTGCATAATCACTGTCAGCTATAATCACTAGATTGAATTTTTGTCAACATTATTTCTCCATAGCTACAATGTGCGATTTTTTAAATCATACACAAGAACCTAGGAACCAGATCACATCTCCATCATCCTCACTGATATTGTCACAAACTCCCACATGCAGAAAACTCAATGTGTGTGTGTGTGTGTGTGTGTGTGTGTGTGTGTACGCTAGGCTTGCACTTTGATGTTGTCAGGTAAGAAAGATGTTTTTCGTGATTAAGAATATGTCCTTGTTGATACAAGATTTCACCACTGTCACAGGCTAACCCTGTTCACAAAAGGATAACAAACTACTATTGTCTTGTAGAATAATTTTAATCTGTTTGTCTTTGTTGAAAATTGATGCTGAGCAATGATGAGATTTGCTACTCATTTTTTGTTTGTTTGTTTTATGGTGAAAATACTCTTAAAATACATCTTTCATCCATATTTGTGCTCTTCCATAATCTCCTTGCATCCTGAGTTTGAACTCGTCTGGATATTTCTGGGGCCCATGGGATTGTAGAAAAAGAGAGCAGCGCTGGATGGCTCCCTTTACCCTTCCATCTAATGTTTTCACTGGCCTTGTGAATGGACACCCTGGCCTTCTGGTGCTGAGATACGTAGTGAAATCATCCTGTTGCTCACCTAACAGTAAGCCAATCATCACACAGTCTATCAGGCTCTGCAATAACTTCCAGTTCATCGCAGTCAGTTCTGGGTCAGCCACATGTCTAACCGCATAGGAAGTAAAATAATTGCTTTATGTAATGTAGTGTACAGACCAGTTTCCTCCGTTTAAAATGTCAACCAGCAAAAAATTAACATCTTAAAAATGACAATTACATTTGAAATTTAAGACCAAGCTGGCCACCAGTACTGGGTATGTTGGTTCATCCTTCTAATCCCAGTGCTAGGGAGGCTGAGGTAGGACGATCACTACGACTCTGAGCTGTGTAGTGACAGCCTCTGTCAAACACATCAGTAAATCAAAAATTAAAAAAAATAAAATAAGGTAGGTGAAAAATGTTGGCAAGGATGTTTGAAAACTTTTAGGAATTGTGAGAAACACAGCAAGAAAACTATTAGCTGTTGAATGAAGGCCATTTAAATTGGAGACAAAATCTTTAGTAAGCTAGCATGATAGTCAGCTGAGCTATCAAGCAGGAAAATAAAATTGTCCAAACAGCTGCAGTTAACACAACAGATTATTTCAAAGAGCATTTAATAGCCATGGTGGCAGACATCTTCAGCGCTAGCACTCTGGGAGTCTAATGTATTAAGGTCATAAATCTGAGGCCAGCATAAGCAATTGAGTGACTTAGTGAGACCCTCTCTCAAAACAAAAGTATAAGAGAAGTGCTGGGGATGTAGTTCAGTGCAAAAGTCCTCTTTTAATCCCCAGTACAAAACACACACACACACACACACACACACACACACACACACACACACACACATCCCAAAGGAAGGATCTAATAATCTAATAAATTTGTGGACCTTGGCAGGATACATTCCAAGCAAAATGTTACAAGTACTAATTACCTTCCTATAATAACTTATAATAACGTACAAAAAAAGAGGGCCAAGCAAAGCAATTATTCATTTACAAACATAATTTAATAGAATTATGGATATAGGGGTGGTAAAAGATTCTCCAAGTATGAAATGACTGGTATAGAAGTCTGCAGACTGCACCCTGTGACCAGTTCCACCTGGCACCTGTCTCTGTGGAGCTTTACTGAGGCACAGCCATACCAACCTGACATGCTGGTTAATGGATGCTTTCTGAGGAGAAAGGCAGATCTGAGTATGTGTGAAAGAGATGGTGTGCCATGACTGCCCCTCCCCCAGGGCATGCTGGGTGACTGAGACTGGGCGTGGTGGCATACCTCTAAATCCCAGCACTTGGGAGGCTGAAAACAAAAGGATCACTATGAGCTGGACCTGTGTGGTGAGACCCTGCAGACCCTGCACTAAATACAAAAAAAAAAAAAAGAAAAAAAGAAATAGAAAGAAAGAAATGGTGGCGATCACAAGCCTTTTCTGTCCCTGGACATGAAGTTTTTCGACATTTATTATTGGATAAAGATAAAATACAAACCATAGATACTCTTTACTAAGGTATCTAAAAGATTTAAGGAACCCCATGGAGTATCTTAGGCTTATTAATATGTAGGAAAATCAATGATTTTTCTAAGTGTTTCTGGTGACATTTTCATAATAATTCACTTCATTGACTTCATGTTTATGACATTTATTCACAAAAAAGACACCATAAAGTAATGTTAGGCGATTAGATATTGCTGTTGCTATGTGAGTTTCATATGAAATAGATATTTTTTTTTTTTGCAGTACTAGGGATGTAACTCAGGACTTTGTCCGTGCCAGTCAGGTGCTTATGCCACTGAGCTATCTCCCCGGCCCTACGAAATAGATTGTGAATGCCAGCATGGGACACTGAGGCCAGCCCTTAGACAACCACAAACAAGGACTAGGTATGCTGAAAGGAAATTAAATTAAACCACCGCCATTCTATAAATATTTTTCACACTCTTTCATGAGTTCCAGGTGAGTCATAGCAGCACCGATATGATAGGAGACACTGTCTGAATGCCAGGCACCTTACATACATTGTCTCTTACTTTTCTGTTACAATACTAAGTAATTAATAAACAATAGCTGTTTTTATACAGTGGAATCTGCAGTAACTGCTTTGTATCATTGCCACATTTAATCCTCAAAGTAGCTTATATGGTAGATACTGCTAACCCAAACCCACAAGTAAAGCAAAACAAGCAGTTATTTCTTAAACAAGAGAAACATATAGATACTTATCTGCATAGATCCTAATCTAAAATCTATAGGGGCTGTTTATATTTTATATTTATATTTTCTTTTATTCTGGCACAGGGAAATCTTACATTCTGAGAGTTCTTTGGCAGATGCATTAAGCTCTGACAGTGGGCTTGTCTGCTTTGTCCTTGGAATTTCTTTCCAGAAAGCAAATTGGAATTTTGCAGGAGTTGTCCACACTCAATAGTGAATTTTATAACGAGAAATATCAAATCTCTAGTATCATTAATTGTCATGAATTGTAGTCTTAAATAAAACTAAAACCTGGAAGGAATCTTTTGGTTCAAATGTTCTCAAATTATGTCTTGAATAGTAATGGAATTTCACCATGTTGAGAGTGAAAAGTTGACGGGGCATGGGGTATCCCTGTTTCTCTCTCCCAACTATGTTTATTTCACAGAGGCTCCACGTCTATATGGCAAACACTTACAAGAAACCCTTTCAGGGCTGGCAAGATAGCTCAGTGGTCTAAAGCACCTGCTTAGGCAAGCTTAGGCAGCCCCCAGGGCAGGCGGAGCTGACCATAGCACATAACAAAAATACATAAAGTTTTTAAAAAGAAAGAATAGCTTTCAAAGGGATTCTCTTCTTGAGGTAGAAACATATATATTTCTTACAGCATAACTGAAACTACTGAAACTTGAGAGGAGAAACCATTTCACAGTGACACTCAGAGTTGGTGATAGAGATCTACCTCAGAATTCTGGCTTTCTTCCCCTTGCAGATGCTGCTGTAAGTCTGTTAGTAGAGGAGAAATTGCCAATCTGTTTGATGTGCATAGCGATTCTGATAAGTGTACATTAATACAGAAAATTTATCTACCTAAATAATTTTTTAACGTGAACTACCTTAAATATTGAATAAATGGAAAAAGCAAACTTAAATTCATGAAAACTTAACCTGAGTTAACCCACAGAGGAAATCATGACAAACTTGGACTTGTTTATGTAAGTAATGGCCTCTGGGACCTGAGAAGCTATGGTATGATCTTTGGTATAATCTGTTACAAACCTTCTTTGCCCAATGATAACAGCGATGAAAACTCCAGACAATATCCAGGTCTCCTGGACTATTTAAATACATCTGTCTGAAAGCCACTGTTCTGCTGTAGACAATAACACACTGTTTTGATCATCATTGCTTATCAATGCCTATAAGAAAGCTAACCTCTTAGCCTAAATCAGTATTGATTTGGTTTTAGACATGAAAAACAGATTTTTGAGTAAACAGTGATGCTTCTTTTGGAGTATTTTCTTTTAACTGATTTATGGCAACCCAGTCGTGTAGGCTCTGAAGTATGTGTAGATGTTTCAAAATGACCTGCTTTTCATGAACATGAAATTTCTGATCTATCTGTAAAAAAATTGATTGATAGCAGCTATCAAATTTGATAGCAGATTCTGGATATATAAAAAAAGTTTTCTTGCTGTGAAATTTTAGCTGCCTGTCACTTACATTATATTATGTCACATCTCACAGTGACATATTGCAATGTAATGCAATGTAAGTCACAATACAGACAACTGCATTTCATAACTTTCTGAAAGGAAGAGTAATTCTTTACAGAGAAGCTTCTGCCCAAGGGAAGTGGAAGAATCCCACTACTGAGGTCCTTCACAGCACTAATACTGCTGGCCTTCCGATGACTCGAGTTACTTATTCTGCATTCACCAAATATGACCTCCTTTCAAACTGACCTTCTTCCATTCCTTCTGATTCACTCAGGAGTATCCATAAAGTGGCTGAGGTGGGAGGGAAAGGCTGAACAGACCCCTCAGCTTTCTGAGCTGCAGTTAGCCTAGGGAAAACTGTCCTGTGGTTTGAAATCTGGATTCACCATTGTGAACCTGTAGACTAAGGGTCACATGATCACTTTCAAGGCCAAACCTAGAATTTTCCCAACAAATGATATGGTATCCATAGTATGAACAGAAAATATTTTAACACTTCCATGATCAACAGTCAGCAAAGTATGAAATTCAAACAGTCTTTCTCTTCCTGGGGATGCCTCTACCACTCTGTATATTTTGTAATGAGAATCAGCTCACTGCAGTAAGGCCAGCAAGGGGACCAAATATTGGGGGTTCAACAAAACACAGCATCAGAGCATCATGCAGCAGATTCGAAGATGAATCTGGATGCGGTCATTTAATGGGAAACTTATAGTGGATACCTGCGTTATGTGAGTCTGCTTCACTTTATGTAACCACTTTCAGAGAAGACCAATGCTGACAGGTGCACTGACTTATCAATGACTAAGCGGCAGGTGATGGAGGCTGGGGATAGTATCCACTCTTTGGGGATGACTTCCTTGCCTTCTGCGGTCATCTGTGTCCTTGCTCAGTTGCATTACTGTTGCCTCTGATAACCTTCATGCATTAGAAACCCAAGAAAGACAAGATTGTGAGGGATCATAGCTAACAGAGCCATACTGGTGGCAGCTTATTCCTTTCCATGTCTCTCCAAATTAGCTACACTAAAGTATTTTGTCCATAAACTTTTGGTGTTCTTAGGTAAACAATTAATGAATTCTACATATCAACAGGCTTAGGACTCAAAACAAAGTGAATGTTCTTGATCTATATGCCCAGTATCTGATGACCTACAGAGACAGAGGTGGCAAAGACACAGAAATTGTTGGGTAAAATTTTCAACTTTACCTAACCCTGATACCGTGTTTCTACATTGACTCTCTGAGCAACACAATATTGCTGGTCAGAATTTGAAGAACTCTTCACTTCTTTTCTTTTCATGTTTGGCCTTCTACAGCACAACATGTGGTCCATGTAAGAAAGCATCTCAGTTTTTATTATTTAATACAGGATCTATAGGGTGTACAGCATCTATAGGATCTCACTCCGTAGATCAGACTCACAGTGATCCTCATGTCTTACAGCCTCCCAAGTGAGGGGGCTACAGGCGTACGCCACCACCTGCGGTCTCAGTCACCATGTCAGCGCACTTCAGGGATGGGGCCTGAGAGGGCGGGAACCCCCAACCCCTGCCTCTGCCTAAGCAGGCTCTCTAGTCCTCTGAGCTATTCGGCCTGCCCATAAAAAAAGTATTTTGACTGGTTTCTCCTCTGAAAAAGGAGTCAGAGGAATCAGAGATGAGAACTTTGTTCATCAAATGTTGAGATTTCTGTATGGCAAGGGGTAGGTGCATCTGTTTGTGCATGTGTATATGTGTGTTTATTTTTTTAAATTTTTTGCTGCCATAATGTCTTTTGAAAAATTAAATGTTCTTACCTCCTGAGAACTTCACATTAAAATTCAGGGGACATTTCAGAATAAAGATTATCAATGAGAATTAAATTCCATTTTTATCTGAAGCAAAATTTATGATGTGTCACCAACTTTACTATTGGCTTCACCTGGACAGCAATACTGAAAGTCCTATAGGCTTTTATCCTATTCCTCATCACCTGTATGCTACCATTTCACTTCCTGAAAATAAAACATTCTTAAGTGAAGTTTCTGTTCAATAACACTCTATGTTTTACTCCAGAGTAAAACTCTGTCTGAAAAATAAGACGTAGGGCCATGGAGATAGCTTGGCAGTCTACATTACTGCTTGGCAAGTGGAAGGACCCTGGTTCCATTCCTGGTCCCCCATGTCATGCCGGCCCAACCAGGGGTGTTCTGAGCTCGCTACCAAACCTTCCTGGTGGAAAAATGCCTATAATCCCACAGCAGGGGAAGCTGAAACAGGAAGATCACTATATGCCCCAGCTGCATAGCAAAACCCTAAACCAGATAGATAAAAGAACACAACAACAATGAAATCCAAGATATATTCCAATAGTGCATTCCAAAGAGAAACTTGTACAGACTAATTTGGATTTTAGATTCTCATTTCCCAATTCCAACTTTATATACTGTGTTCTTGAAAGTAATGAACAAGTATTTTCTTTATAAATCATTTCTCAATTATTTTTAGACATTAAAAAAATAAGTGGATAATATAAAAAATGAAAACCATCTTTGCATGTTTGCTTCTATTTACAGCTCTTCTGCTTGGCTATTCTTTAATCTTACTGGACATTACATCCCAAATTCACCCAGAAATATTCTTCTTTGAAGATTACTCTTATCTTCCTCTTGCTCTGTTTTTTTTTTTTTTAATAAGCAAATGTGCCCTACTCAGTTATACCCATTGACATCTCGAAGACTCTGTATTGTGTTCAGATATGTACCTCCTTGGATTAGATGGCTATGGTTGAAGAAATGTTGCACTGGTATAATTCCTTTTCAGTGCAGTGTTATTAGACCCAGGACACAGTGGCTGACTTCCTCATCTTACATGGGTCAGCAGGCTACACTGATGTGTGTTTCCCATGCACCAGTGGAAATCTCCACTTTGTTCCATATGAACGTCATATCTCTACAGATATTGAGGGAAAGAGAATGTGAGATAGGTAAAGATTCTTACATTCTTCAGATCTTAAGCCTTAAATCATATACATTTTGTGTTGTGTTACTGCAAATGTATGGATACCACTTATGGGTCATCATGAAATTATAAAGTTTCATTTTCAGAAAGAAGTTAACATTTCAAAAGACTAAATTTTATGTAATATAGATATATACTCTTTATTTTTAAAAATTAATGAATTTTAAGTGTCCAATTTTCTAATGCATTGTGTATAATCTAGTGATTATACATCAATATTGAAATAAGATAATGCAGATGGAATAAATATTAATAAAATTAAATTATGATATATTTTAAATTCTAAAATTTTCCAACTACTCACTACATTTTTCTTCATTTTATTTTTTGGAGTTTGTGACATTTAGGAGATATATAAAGAGCAAAAATAACGCCTTTGCAATACTGTTCATTTATTCTTTATGATTTATATGGATTTTTGTTTCTAAATTAAAGAGCTACTGTAGAACTTCCAAATAACAGTCCTAGGCCTTCAATTAAAGATAATCTTAGGGTTGGGGCTGGGGAGATAGCTCCGAGGCACAAGTGCCTGCTGGGCAAGTGCAAGGTCGTGAGTTCGAACCCTGGTCCCCCCCCCCCAAAAAAAAAAAAAGATAATCTTAGGGTGAGTCATACTTGTGTGTGCTGTTGCTAGTGATTTTACATTATTACCTGTACATATTGTAACTGTTTATCTGTCTTTTGGAATATAAAAGTCGTTAGATTTTAGATAAATACCTCTTAATGATTTTGAAGTTTTCTTTGTTGACTTTAGACTATTAACATTAATATCAAAATCGAGCTTTATATTAACTCTTAACTTATGCTTCAGAGCCTAAGTATTTCTTTTCTAAAGAGTCACAAATATCTACTGGCAAAACTTTTTATCATAAATAACTAATACATGTAATGTATTTTTGCATAAATCTCCCTCTCAATATCAGTATGAAGCTGATATCTAAAAGTTGATGTGAAAGCCTTTCAAATAGGAATGATATATTTGCTTTTCTGCTAAAATCAATGGTAGTATTATTTAAATACAGCTTCCCTCAACATTACAGTTTGCAAGGGCCAACCAAATAGCTCAGCAGGTTAAAGAATTTGCAGACAGTCTCAGGGTCTGGGTGTTCAATCTCTGCCCCCGGTTACACTGTGATGGTAACTGAGACTGGGCGTGCTGGTGCACACTTGTAATCGCAGCTCTTGGGAGGCTCTAAACAGATGGGTCTAGTATTGAGACCCTCAACACCATGTAGACCCTTCCCCAAATACAAAAACAAAATAAAATATATAATTAGCATAAAGTCATACAAATATGTGTGTATATATATATAATATATTTTTACTCTGCTAAAATCAAGAGAAGATACATATATACTCAAAATACTAAATGTCCCTTCATTTATTTTCTTTAGATAATCAAGCAAAGTTTTCTGATAGTAGGGTTTACAACTCTTCATAAAATATATCATGGAAACTGACTTTTTAAGACTTCTAAACATTTTTATTTCTTTTAGTGAACTACCTGTATTTCTTACTATTCGCCTGAAACTGGCAGATCTGCAATTTTATTTTTATTACTTCAGAACTTTACTAAAGCTTTTTCTGAGAGATTTCCCAGATAAATCAAACTGAATCAAATAAGTAAATATCTTCACAGAGGTCTTATATTTCTTTTAATGAAGGCTTACATGTTATAGAACACTATCCAATTCTGAAATATGGGAATATTTATCATATTTTTACTGAGTTCTTTAAGTATATGAGAACAATTTAATGCTTAAATCTGCCCAGAATCCTACTCAAAGTATTGAGATAGAAAAGCAATAATATCATGGAAAGGTATTTTTTAATTATACAACCCAAAATTTTCCATGAAGGAGACTTAATACAGCAATTTCTAGAATGAAGATAATCTTTAATATACATTGTTCTGAAGGTTGGTAAAGGAGGAAAAGCATATCAACCACCAGAGAAATTGTAAGCACTGCATTGGGCATTTTTACTATATTCTTGTCTTTATTCATCATTGATATTTTGATTGGGTATTGTCAGATCTTGAGTGTCTATCATCAAATGTTTAAACTCTGGCCCAATGTCTCATGTTCATTAATGAGTGAGCTCAGGGCTTGTCTGACTGCAAAGTTACTCTATATCTTCCCATTCCAAATTTGTCCTCTCAGAATATGAGAAGAGAGAGGACTTAGCTCTCCAGCATTCATTCTATTCATTTTAGGATGAGAGGAGATCAAATTCCACATAGTGAAAGTCAGTCACAGTGTGACCTTCATGACACTAGCATTGACTTTATGGACAAAAGAAAATAAAATTCAGAGGATGGTTGTATTCAGCCTACACTATTGATTTTATTTTGTTCTCAACACACTAGGACAAACAGCCTCAGATTGCTAAGCAATAGAGGAGGAAAATCCTAGTGGTCAAAGTATGATGATGAATTCAAAGACAATGAGTAATCCAGGCAGTTCCAAGGCTGACAATTATTATCATCCTCCACAAAGTGTATCAGCACATTCATTTGCATTAGCATCTTGTAGAGCAGGCAGAATAGAAGAATTAATCACATATCATGCCCAGATACCAACCTTATTCTACTAGCTAGCAGTCAGGATATATCAATAAATATTACATATTGAAATTCAAAACCTTTTTTTACTGGAAGGAGCTGGAACTAATGATGGTAGAAGCTTGAAAAAGAAGAAATACATTTCATGCTCTGTGAATCAGAACTGTAATAGATTCCAATAAAGGTAAAAACAGAATTATTAGCTCAAGAACACAGGATGTTTGGAACATGAATTACAGAGTCATCAATGGGTCAGTGTGAAATTGGGAGGTACTCACCAACAGGCTTGTACTCATAGTGACCCACCTATTTACAGTCTCCCAAGAGCTGGGATTACAAGCACACACCGCTATGCCCAGTCTCAACTGTCACCTCAGTGCACCTAGGGGACAGGGCTGGCACTGCAAGTCTAGGCATCAAACTCTTGTGTCCTGTGCCTGCTTTCATGCACTTTGGTATCCTGAGCTATTTGGCTGGCCCTTTACCCACAGTTGTAGGCTTTGACCCTACCACTATAAATAGTTTGGGTGATATGTTCCAACATATCTTATCTGAATTCAGTCATAATATATCATTCCTATTTGAAAGGCTTTCACATCAACTTTTAGATATCAGCTTCATACTGATGTTGAGAGGGAGATTTATGCAAAAATACATTACATGTAGTAGTTATTTATGATAAAAATATGAAACTCAGAGGGAGAGTTAGCTGTCTATTGTTATGGAGGTATACTGCTCTGACCAACCAAATAACTCCTAAAGATTAGAGAGGAAGCCAATGAGAACCTAACTCGTCTTTATACAGGATTGAGTTCATAAACTGGGGAAATCTATGAGAAAAATCTCCTTAGTGTAGAAGTTAGAATGTGTGATCATTCTACCCTAAATCGTAGTATTTTGAAGCCTAGCCTATGAATTTCTCTACTATATGCCAGAAGTGCATGCTAAATTATAGTTTTCTATCCAAGAATCCAAATTGCTATTCAAAGACTGAGTCCTGAGATAACAATAAATTGTACAGGAGAGGGGGAGCTGTGTCTGTTTTATTCTCTACTTTAGTTCCCAGTTCCCAAGGTAAAGCTTGGTATGTGGGAGACACTAAATACATAGACATCAAATGAATGAGTGAACAATATGACCTGTTCTTCCCAGCATCCGAGCACAGTGCAGGAGATGGTCCTCCGTTCACGTCCACTTCACCATGTCACGCTGTGCTACAAAGGAAGGCACAGAGAACGGACAGCACAGCAACTCTGAGTCGCCTCCTTGTTTGGCTCACGGCTGCAGGGAACTTGAATCATTATAAATGATGGGCAATTAGCTAGAGAAAGAACTAAAGACAGAAGACATAAATTCTGGAACAAAGGAAGGGGGAAATAATTTAAGTAATTTTAACAGTGCAACTGGTTTGGCGTGTTTGCAATGAATTGTGTACAGGGGACATCAGCATGCCCCTTTAGTGTCCTGTTTGTTCTTTTTTTTGGGGGGAGGACTGGGGACTGAACTTAGGACCTTGTGCTTGCCAGGCAGGCATTTATTCTACTGAGCTATCTCCCCAGCCCCTCCGTTTGTTCCTTTGCTTCATGCACAGTTGAAATCCTGGCTTCCAGTCTTTCTACTGGAGATTGAATGCATGGCCTTTAAACTATATGCTGTTTTCTGATGCTGCTGATGAGACATGATTTTACTAAGGTACTAAACCGCCTTTGCCAGGCTCCAAGTTGTGTTGCTTCTGCCTTTGTTTATTGGAGGGCTGGGATTACACTGTATGCCCCTCTGCCAAGCCACAAATGAAAAACTGTATTTAACATCTGAGACCCATATAAACTAGTGATATACTATGATGCTTTTACCTAAAAAATTCTGCTCTATCAACTGCCAAATATCTCATTTGACAATATATGAGCAGAGATATACTTTAACCCTATGGAAACCTAAATTTTCTAGGTAATCTTCATTTTTATTTTTGATTATGTTTCTCTGTTGAGGATTTTATTCAAGAAGTTTTTATTTTATTTTATTTTAAAGGGTAAAAATAGCAGAATCAAAGATAGAAAAAAACAGTAACAAGCAAGGGTACATTTAGTACAGAATCACAAAACAAAAAAAATCTAACAATGGTTGCATTACATCTTTTCATCATCAAATCAGTATAGGTCAACAGACATATCAAGAAGTTCTTAATATGCCCAAATAGTCCTGTTTTCAATTGTTCCTTTTTCCTTGCTTTCCTTATGGACGAATTTGTTGACATATTTAAACATTGGACAAATAGGTAAGGAGCAATAGTATAGTATTAATTACCCCCCAATTATTGTGTCTCAGATTATTTCTTAATGTTTTATATTTCACATTGGGCAGATTAGAAAGAGCCAGGCAGTTCCAGAATAGAGATGAAAGAGCAGAGGGAGGGCCAGCGAGGTAGCTCAGAGGACTAAGTGCCTGCTTAGGCACACACAAGGACCAAGGTTTGAACCCGAGTGTTGCATACTTCACTATCTCCCAGGTACCAGGCATGGTGGTGCATACCTGTAATCTTATCACTGGGGAGGCCAAAACGGGAAAATCACTGCAAGTCTGAACTTTGTGGAGAGATTGTCTACTAAATACATGAGGGAGAGAGACAGAGAGACAGAGAGACAGAGAGAGAGACAGAGAGAAACGTGTGGAAGGTGAGTTGTTGACTATCTTCAATACACCTGATAATGACCCTATGTGAGTATCATTTTTATCATTTTTAGCACTTGATTTGAATTAATATTCTTTTTCATTTTTATTTCTTCTTTATAGTTCTTACACTAGGGAGACAATACAATTTTTGCACATGTAGGTTTGATTTATATCACTTATGAGTATAGCTTCAAGATACATCCACTTATACATGAAATCTTCTAGTTTATCATTCTTTATAGCTGAGTAATATTCCATTGTATGAAAATACCACATCTTTTTCAACCATTCTTCAGAGTATGGGTATCTGGTTGTTTCCAATATTTGGCTATTGCAAATTATGCTGCTATAAACATAGGTGCACAGATTAATATTCTATTATTCAAAAAAGCATAGGAGCAAATATAAT
The DNA here is from genome assembly GCA_004027025.1 of Myocastor coypus. Taxonomy (NCBI): domain Eukaryota; kingdom Metazoa; phylum Chordata; class Mammalia; order Rodentia; family Myocastoridae; genus Myocastor; species Myocastor coypus. The sequence goes on along the minus strand of PVJA010003397.1, from coordinate 29,188 downwards.
GTCCACTTCTTAGAGAAGGTTCAAGTTTCATTAAAGTTTTTGTGCAAGTTCTTACAGACCAAAGCCACAAGAACTAAGATCCAAAATTAAATGTTCTTGGGCCAAGAAGAGCTCAATGTCCTGAGTTCAATCCTGGGTACCAGAAAAAAAAAAAAGAAAAAAAAAAAGTAAATATTCTTGGTACCATTTTCCACACCCACTCTGCCCTGAGCCATGCTGAGCTTGCCAGGGAGTCAGGCCATCATGGCGCATGTCTGTAATCCCAAAGTCAGGGAGGATGAAAACAGGAGGATCACTATGATTCCAAGCCGCATAGTGAGGCTTTGCACCAAATATGTTATAAAAGTAAATATTTCTCACCCTGCGGCCTCTAGTTTCAAACAATCCACAGGTCTTTCCTATTGTTTTGCATTTTAGTCTTTGAAGTCACCTTTTCCTTATTTGCGGATGTGAAGCGTCCTTGTTAGGGCTGCCAAATCATCTAACTACCAAACCTTCTGTGGTTCTTCTCTATGCACTTCTCTAACACCCTGAGGCATCCTCGGGTGCCTCGGGTCATTTCATCAGAACAGTCACATAGGCCTAGCGTTGTGTGGGTAAGGGGCTGAAATTCATTCTAAATGCACACTTGTGTGTGGCAAAGAGATAACATGATTGTCAACTACATTTAATGTATTTTTGGGATAAGAGAGTTTGCAGAGACCAGCAGTTCCTTTGCATTCCACATTCCATTTTAATCATCCGTTGTGCTTTCCTCAGGATGGGCATGTTTGTTTCTTATCTATAAAGTTCCCGAAAGCTAATTGTGTACTTGGAAATAGATGACAAATAAGTCAATAATATTATTATTTTTAATGACACAAGCAACAAAGTGATATGGGCAAAGCTGGCTGACTGAATGAAAAGATTTCTCTATGTAATTATTTCTATGTTCTCTAATGTTCAAATTATCCCTGCTTTTTTTCTTTGCAAGAATGTGAGGCAAAATTCTCAAAGTAAACTTCTCATCGAAAAAGGTTTGTCCTATGAATTCTTATTCAGTTATTTTTCTAATCTTGAATAGCTACATCTGTTAATCTGAGCAACAGATTTGAGGATAAAAATGGGTTGTATAACAACTATTGTTCATTAGATATTCCTGTTTTGAATATCTGTAACATATGTTATTGTTGTATGTTACCTTGTTGTTGATGTTTTCCCTATTTGTTTTTGCTCTTGTTGTTACTCTTCAAAATAAAATAAAATTGAATTTACTAATGAGGTTAAAACTCCAGAAATGCATAATAATAATAATAATAATAATAATAATAATAGATAGACAAAATAACTTTAAGGTGACTGTACCGATTTATTTTCTTGGTGTTTCTCTTTTAAAATTAGAATGCTCTGCAAAGACCAGAAATGATTGCTAGAAAATTGACAGAGAAACTCTGTTACAATTCACATGCTTTGAATCACAGCCCAATGATCACATGTATAAGGCTTCTATGCATCTAAATTATATCCTGGTAGTCAGTAATCTCAGAACTAAATTGTCTCCTACAACATACACTGAACTATAGATACTGAGAAGAGTTCCATGTCTGAACAGAATAATAATTTTATGATTTTTAATATTTCTAAGAAAAGTCTTCATTTCTGAAGGCATATGGGCACTATTGTTTAAGGACAAAAAAGTGGTAGCCACATAAAAAGAAAAAAAGAACATGAAGCTAAATGAAGAACAGCTCTTTGTCTCTGCACCAAACTACACCACCATGTGCTACTTAGAAATACCGATCTGCTATCTATTTTTCTCAATTTGCACATTGCCCTTAATTACAGCTTATGCAACAAAATGAAACATAAACGCGTTTTTATTAACAACATATTGCTGGAAGCATAAACAATAAATTATGAATTACTAAAACAGAAGCCTTTGGATCATGGTGCATAATGCTAGCGTACAGATTTGCACTGCTTTGGAATTTCTGCTTGATGTAAATTGAGCACTATTTTTTGTTGTTATTCTTCATTGTTTCATAAGGGTGCGATCTGAACTTTAGTGGGAAGTAGCCATAGTTAGTGTTGGGTGCCATGTGTTTTCTTCTGAGAATTTCTACTATATGAGCAGGGAAGTCAATGTCACCAAGTTGAAAATGCAGATATAGACTTTAATTATCATATCCATTTAAGTGCTTAGAGTGTCTCCCTAGAAAACCTGCTGCTGACAGGAACTCCTGTAGCTGAGAGGAAAAGGGTTCTTCTAAAAGCAATGTGAAAAAAGAAATCATTGAAGAATGTCTTTTCTTAGCTTCCAAGCAGTCGGGAATAATGGAAAATTTTAAACACACTAGAGGTGGCCAGGAAGGACACCACTCTCCCCGATCCACGTGGCCTCTTTGTTTGTGGATAAGCAGAAAATCATTCAGGTGCAGTTCAGCCTCCATGGGATAGAGTATAGGTGAGTTAAGGCAGAAGAGAGGTGACCTGTTTGCTTCAGTTCTTCCTCCAGAATAAGAGAGGGGTCATGAGGATTAAGTGGAAGAAAAGAGAGATGGCTCTTTCTGGCTTAGCTTGAAGGAAACAAATTCCATTGTCTTGGAGCAAGTTTTGATTTTGTAAAAAGAGAATCGAGAAGCCTGAAATAAGCTGAGGGTGATCAAATGTATATAGAAAAACTGTCTATGATTTTCAAGTTTGGGCAAAATAAGTCTCATAAAGTAATGATTCCCCCTAACTTGTACTAGAATGGAGAGTGATGTTAACATTTTGGAAGGAAGGTCGATCCATTATGTGGAGGAAGATCAACTTCATTATGGCAAAGAAATGTAGAAAATAATAGGGGGAAAGTCCTCATATTGAAAAACGCAAAAAGTCATACGGATGTTTCTGTCGTTCATGAGAATCCTAGTTTTTCTTCCTCCTCCTCCTTCTACTATCTTCTACTTCTTTGTTAGAAGTACTTTGTGTCTTTGCATTGTATCTTTTAGACTGCAATAGATTATGGTATTATGAAGCAGCTTTCTTACTATGTATTCTAGCATGGGTCAGTATCTTGACCAGTATTGGTGAAGTTCCTTTCAAAATTACTGCTAAAAATTAAAAGATTCTCTGGAGTAACAGGTACAAAGGAACTTGACTGAAAATGATATGCCAGATGATAGATAACGTAACATGAGAAATCAAGAGCTATTAGATTTACATGAAAGTAATTCTATCCCATTTATTGACAAGTGATTTTCATTGCACTGAGAGATTCTGCTTGTGCACATCAATTACTGCATACATACAAACAGGTACGAACTGCTATCCTCATATCACAAGGAGGAACTGAAACTTAGGGTGGTTTTGTCCAAAATAAGGTTATTTTTACAAGTGATTCATTTAGAGTTGAAGAAAAAAAAAAAGAAGATAAATGTATACAGTGGAAGCCTGCTCCTCACTTGATGTAGAAATTCTAAAGATAAATCCTGAATCATAAGCTGAAATGGCAACTACGTTAGTGACACTGACGTAGCACAAAGAATGTATACTCCAATATTCTTATTAACATCTGCATTATTCAGATTGACTATTAAGTTAACGCCGTTAGGATAAGTTTTTCGTGCCAGGGGATAGCTCAGTGGTTCTACAGCCTGACTGGCAAGCACAGGGACCAAGAACTGATCCTGGGTATAACATGCTGTGCTGGCCCTGTGTTGTGCCAGCCACTGAAACCAGGCCTGATGGTGCATGCCTGTCATCCCAGCTATGGGGAGATTGAGACTGGACGATCACTACAAGCCTGAGCTTGCAGTGAGACCTTGTACCAAATAGGTAGATAGATAGATAGATAGATAGATAGATAGATACATACATACATACATACATACATATATACATACATAGATACATACATACATACATAGATGCATAAATAAATACTAAGAAAAGAATGAACTTCTTCTTAACATCTAAGTCTTCTAGGAAATATAAACCGAGACTAACCATATTCTTAGATTCTGTGGTCCCTGTGGCTTCCTCTTAAGCATAAACAAGATCTAAACATAACCAGGTTCACTGTCTAGTCCTCTCTTTCTCACAGGCACAGAGAGCAGAGCTTTTTGCTTTCCCACCTTTATCTGTATTCATGATTCAAACATTTCAGTATACACCATGAAGATTTCTATCTAACCACACTGTGCTCTTGAAATTCCAATGAAAGTTTTTTTTTTTTTTTTTTTTCCTATACTTTGCATGCTGGATAAAGGAGGTTTGTGCAGACCTCAAATTTCCTGCAAGCAAGATATTTCAGTATCTGCAAAAGGCCTATTTATCTTTACTGCCTTGTTATATTGACTTGTTGGGTATTTTCCATTTCCACAGTTAGAAGTGTGGTCAGTAAGCCTTTCTGTTTATAAATTTGCCCAACTACGAGGTGAAGAAACCACTGTCTGAGCTATGTAACTCAAAAGTTCAGGGTGCTGTGATTGCTTGGGTGTGCCCACGTCATAATTGACTCATCATGCTTTCTATCTTTCCTTTTATGTTCCTCTATATTGAAGATTGCCTTGCTATGCTGTCAGAAATATTATTCTCATATATTTAGAAGAAGAATTATTTGTAAAATCACCCAGCTGTGTATGTATGATACAAGAGACGGTTCATGTTTTTCCTTCTCTTTGATTATGAATTAGTCAGCTAAAAATTACATTAGGAACAAGCAATATAAAGGAGAAAAAAATCACAATAATTTTGATTTGAAAAGGTGGTTAAAATTTCCATAGAAAACACAAAATACTTGGATGTACTTCCCTTACAGACTGAACAGTAGAAGAATCTATTCATAAAGTATGGGTGTGACTCTATTACCCAGTCTCAAAACTCCATATATTGTTATGGTGACTGGAATTTGTAACTCACAGTAACTTCAGAGGAGAAACATTAGGTGCTGAAAATGTTTTAGTCTGCCTTAAGAATAAAAGCCAATTTCAAATATGATATGCAATTTGATTTTTTTTAAATTTATTTACTTATATGTAGAACCAGGGATCGAACTGAGGACCCTGCACTTTCCAGGTAGGCACTTGTGCCCCTGAGCTATCTCCCTGACCCTGCAATTTGATCTTATTTCTTCATATTTCTAACATAAAATGTGTAAGTGCCAGAGTTTTAGGGGTTCTATTGTTTTCATGCTCTATCATTACTAATGACGAAATGGCAACAGGCCCCCAAAATATTTGACTATCTACCTACCGACACCAAGATTGTAAAATGCACTATTTTTTTATTATATTAATCATGTCTACATATTAAGAATAAATAGATCATTATTTTTATGTCTTAATAGTGACTACTCGCATGGGAAAGCAGCGCACTGTGGAGCAAAAAGAACTATGAATTTCTGGTCTATGTCAAGGAAATACTGCATCAACTTTACGTATCTATGCCAAAGACATCTAGGTTCATGATTTACTCTTTGAGGAGCTATTGAATACATGGTTTCTAAATCCAAAATTACTGTGATCTTATGTCCTACTTTCTACTAGACAGCCTTGTTTATGATGTTTTCCAGACATAAATATGAACGACAGTTCCCTCTGCTTAATGAAAGTACCCAGTTGCAATAGTAAATTATATAGTCACTCTTTGCAAAACAAATGAATACATAAATTAAAATAAATAATCACAAGAAAGAATATCATATGTAACTTTAATTACTTTACATTATGTTTAAATTTTCAAAAGATTAAAATCTATTAGAAAAGTTAGAATGATGATGACTTCAACATTTTTAGACTTTTTTACCTTTTATATCTTTCAGGTTTGTTTTATACATACCACACAGGTCTGATTAGCCTCAAATTTTCACCAATGCTTTTAGATCAACCTCCCAAATTCTGGGATCACAGGTGTACACCCCAATGTCTGGAATTGGGGTAAACAACTATTTCTAGTGTCAAAAATGAAGCATTGTCTACATGAGTTCAAATGTTGTATTGCAGTGTTTACTAAAGTATATGATGGACACAAAGGTTTCCTTTGTCTAAAAATGCTCTTGAATTTATTCCAAAAACTAACTGACTTACTGTAAGATGAACCTTACTCTTTAAAAAAAAAATTGTATTTGGTACAGGGTCTCACTATGAAGTCTGGATTTGTAGTGATCTTCCTGTTTTCTGCCTCCCCAGCACTGAGATTACAGGTGTATGCCACCAAGCCAGGTATCAGTAGCCTGCTCAGGGCACCCCAGGGCAGGGCCTGCACAGCATGTGGTGTCAGGGATCAAGCCCAGGTCCCTGAAGCTTGCCTAAGCAGTTACTTAGTCCATATAACCATCTCACCAGGGTAATATTAAACTTATGCTTAGCTTTAAATTCTATGTCAGAATTACACTTTTCTTGGTACTTAATACTTTTTATTTACCCAATGCTTTTGTGTGTAGCTCTTTCCAGAGCAGAACTAGAACAAGCACATCTTAAAATTATCGAGTGGACAAGGAAACATCCAGGACCACTCAGTATTTGGAGTAGAAGGCTTTTTCCTCATGGAGGATTGTTTCACTCAGGGTGTTTCATAGGCAAAAATAATTCTAGATATTTGTTATTTCACTGCCCAGATAAGCATAAAATTTCAACATAGATTGCATAGACTTCAGCTAAACTTGGAGATTCTGAGCAGTGTTTTGCCTTAGATAAATTTATGTGACTCCCTTAAGGGCTAATTATTGACAGCATTAATAGATGAGAAAAAATATATTCTTGGGTTGGAATTCCTAATCAGGGGTGACTAACAAATAAGCTGTAAAAGGCGCAAGTCAACAGATTCCGACATTGCCAGTTGTGCTGATAATCCACTACTATCATGGACCACTGGACTATAGGTACAGCTACCTTCTCTTAGTTCAGTGAGAAGAAAGATTTATACTACTAGTGTTTATATAAGATACCAAGTCTGCGTATTATACTCTGAACAAATACTATGAAGACAGCAATATGCAATTTATTAATTATTGTAACTGTCCTGCTAATCTGCTGTGAAAACGTCTCATTGCTATTTCTTTTCATTAAAATTAATAAATACAGAAAAGAAAACATGTTTCCTCACTTTTATGTTTATAATATGATAAAGTAAGTGATATTTATATAATGATTCTCATTTTGTTCTTTGTGATATAACCACTTTATCACAGCAAACCCAACAATTGACAGCATTATGGTAAAAAGTAAAGTCATAATATATTTGATATGTACCATAAAGTGTTACTGCATAAAGGAATTTTTCACAAAATTGTCATCTACACATAACAGAAAATATTAAAATCCAAATTTCATGCATCAAATTTGACACTCCTAATTGACAATAGTTACTATGTAAACAAGTGCAGAATGAAACCTATGACTATCGTAGACCAAGAAAGTAGCCCAGCACAATACTTATATTTTGAGAATAGTCTTCAGACAGCTACATCTAATTCAAATTCATTAGAATCAAATTAAGTTAAAAATCTTTGTTAAATATGTAGGCCTTTAAGAAAAATAATTTACACATCGTATAGGCTTGTGAAAAACGTGTCTATAATGTTCATATGAAATAGGCTGTAATTTTAAAAAGTAGTGATCCACTCCAGTTCTCAAGAAACAAGGTGATGAATTAAACATTCTTTGCTAGTGAAAGACATAACAATAAAATTAGCTCATGTTAGGTCCAAAATAATATTGAAAAGGAATGCCCTTCAAGAAGAATTTTCTAATCTAATTGCCATTATTACAATCAGTGCAGGCTTTAGACAAATATTCTAATGTGTACCCACAAACCAGTAAAATTAGAATGGACATTCCCTAAAGACTTGGTAAATATTCAATTAAAATTTATCAACTGCAAAGCACAAGCCAGTTCCTCCTCGGACAGATATCCAAGTATCTCAAAGTTCTTGAAACTTTTACATGCGTTAAGTAATACTCATTTTATAAAGTAAGGTGATTGAGATATTCCCTGGGATAAAATTAATTTCCATGTGAATATTTTTATTTATTATTTCTACATTAGAAAATTAACTGATGTAAACTATCTTGCCATTAGATTGACAAACTGGATTTCTGTTGCTCATGGTAAAGAGATTTAATTTTACCCATCATTTTTGCTATGTTGTGAAGCTGCTTTCTCTTTTACAACTTACATTTGACCTTCTTTAGCAAGGTGTACATATTTACCTTCATTTTTCTTGATGGTGAAGTTTGGATTGTTGGCCATTTCTGGAAGAAGACTGTATAAGAAATAATGTCCATTTTTGGGATCATCTTTGTCCATTGCGCTTACTGTTTGAATGACCTGTAACATAAAATTAACATCAGCATTTCTGACCAAAGCATGTTTCCAGTGCCCTTTAAAGCTTAACCATACCATTTTTGTGGTTGGAAACTTTGGTCCCAAAACCAAAGAAAGTATCCGTTGTCTAAGTTGTCATGGAAAATTTGTACCAAGAACAAGAAAGGAAATCCAACCCTTAATAACCTCACCTTGACAAGATGACGAAAATGAAGCACATTACCTTCGTGCCCATTTGGTTCCTGTGACTTGAAATACCAAAGTTAAGTGCATTTGGAAATTCTACTGGACACTTACAAGACTATTTTCCGATTTGAGTGTTTATAGGCCTCTATAGAGAGACTTGGAATTGTTGCAGTGATGACCGTGCTGCCTTCCAGAGGACCTAGGAAGAAAAAAACTGAAATCTTGAATCATCGAAGCTCTTGATCATTTCACCCATCAGGTTACAAGTCTTTTCCAAATAGCTTAGTCCTTGGCACAGCATCACTGCAACAAACCTTTCTAATAAGTTGCATCTGCTCTCTCCCAATAATTAGCACTGTTCTTAAAGCTAGTGGATAACATATGTAAACAATGCTTTGTAATTCATCCCGAGATAAATAAATTATAGGGATTAGAAGAATTACCACTGTGCGGAGGACAGTTTGGATAGATGTAAATACTTGGAAACATTTACTACTGTGTATGCATGTTCCATCTGCAGTTACATTAATTCATGCTAAATTATTTCTTGGTCTTTTAAGAAGTTTTCTTAACCCATATGTATGATTCTGTGAGATTCAATATGAGACACTGGACAAGGAAGAATATAGTAAACATTGCAGTTTAAATTTTCTTATAAATAACCACAAAATAAATTATACAAACAGTACCAATGAAGCATAGTAGCAAAAGTGATAATAGATTTAACATAGCAAAAATTAACAGAGAGATGCTGATTTATTGAAGGATGTAACAAAAAGTAGCAGTGAAATGCTCACAGATTTATAGAAGGATGGAGCCGTGCATGATTCTCAGCATGCGTCTCTGTTTCAATATTGACATGGTGGGATTGAAAAATAAAGCCTGCACTTAAATTTTGAAAAGTATTACAGAAAAGGACACATCCATTACCTTTAACCCTGCCCCCCAATGCTCTCCTGTACTGGGAGTATTTACCCAATCATCCTGCCACTTTGGTAGCAGGTGGATCAGTCATCCTTTATGAGCACTATCATCACTGCCTTGATGTCTTGAATCTGTTAAAAATATTTACCTTTCGCGGCTATTTTAACTTTAGAAGACAGCCAGAAGTTGAGTCTATTATCAGGTGAATAAGGTAGGTGAGGACACATAGTAATGTATTTTTTACCAGCCTGCCTTTAGTTTCATTTCACAGAATTCACTTTATGTTTTAACCACAGCTCATAACAACACTCTGGAAAGAGGATTTCCAGAACTGCTTCAGAAAGTGACAAGGACAGCGGGTGTACACACTAGAATTCATTGGAAGGACTTTGAGGGAGACAATGAGAACATGTCTTTTACTGTAATATTTGTATATTCCAAATATAATTCTTCTTTCTTTTGTATTTCCCACTGATCTTTACAGATTTCATTTTAAATAAATGAAAAATTACTCCCTTCAATTTACTATGGGGCTTTCATTACTTTGTGACTTATGAGAGAAACAAGTGTGCGAAACACAATTTTAGAAGTTATAATAGTTAAAGAATCTTGGGTTGTACCAGGCACCCAACATAAGTTGGCAAGTCATTAAAGTGAAAACAAAATAATGCCTTTTGACTTATGATTTTTCCTTTTTAAAAATTAAATATATTCTTATTTTGAAGTATTTGAAATTTGTCAAGATACTAGTGGCCTGGTTAATTGTTTTTATCTAGTGATCCTTTAAATAGTTTGAGTGGTGATATACCAGCACTGGAAAATATCAACCTCATCTAAGACAGTAAAGCCATCAGGAACTCTGGAACAAATCTGGTTAGGTAGAAGTCACAAATTTACTCTCTGTTTTTTTGTGTAACATTCAGGAGATGAAGTCTCTGAAACTTGATTTCTTTCTATGTCTATAATAGAAAAAGTACATATTCTCACATGATTATTTTGATTCACATGTGTGTTCAGGTAATGTTCAATAAAATGTTAGTTATTATAATTATTATTATGTGTAACCATACTGCTGTCACTCAAAGGAGGATTCAACCTAATCAAAGTGGAGAAGAATTAAATTATGTTTTCATAGATGAAGACTTAACATATTTGCCTTGACATTTAAGTGCAGAGAGAGTTTGAAACATTTTGGTTTCACTTAGAAAAAACATATAAGAATGCTGGAGAAGGGCTGGGGAGATAGCTCAGAGGCCTAAGCACCAGTCAGGTAAGTGCAAGGACCAGGGTTTGGTCCCAAATACCATATACCATACTGGTGCCACCCCTGAGCACACTGAGCAGGTCATCAAAATAGGGCATAGTGGCACATGCCTGTAATCCCAGCTCTGGAGAGGTTAAATGAGGATCACTGAGCTCAAATTGCATGGCAAGACCCTGTATCAAATATCTAAATACATAAAAGATTAAAAAAGAATGCCAGAGAGAATATTTGAAATGACGATAATTCATTGGCACAGCATGAATGTATGAATATTTATCAGGAAATGAACATGAATTTCCCACTTCACACAGGAACATCTGCCCTGGATTTTCATGGTAGTAAGTCAAGAGACTGATCAGTCTTTTTATGGACAAGGTAAAAAGCCTATCACCCATCTGCCCAGCCTCTTATCCTTAGAAATTCTCTGCCAAGGTGTAGCTATTAAAGAGTACATGAGTGTACATGAGGAGTAAAGATACATAAAAAGATGATTTCTCAGTAACATGGAATGGAGCTTGATCACAACGAAGTGCTTGATGATAGTAGACTTATAAGATGAATTACTATTTTAATACAGTTTCTTTCTAAGATCTGTGCATGAAAAAGTTTTTTTAATGTTGAGAAGGGCTTCTCAATGACGGATATGGTGGCTAAACCACTACAACAAACACAACATTTGCGGTAATTTAGCTTACCTGAAGTAGAGCAACTACTTGTCATACCATATCTCAGAAAAGTTGTCTGAATATCTTACTGGAAAAGAATTTGTTTTCTTCCACCATCTGTGTAAGCCAGAAACTCATTTGACATGCAACTTCTTTACCCTTGCCCCAAAACTTCTGAAGTAGAACTTGTCAGAGAAAAACCTATGAATCTATAAATTAAACAGCTTTCTGGGGGACTGTGGTGCACATTCAACTCCAAGAACCACTACTTTGAACAAGGAAAGTTTATAGTTGGTGTTCACAGTTTCCTCATCATTATCCACCAAAACAGATTGTTTTGTCAAATTTACGTCAACCTCAGCACAGCATGTATTGGGGAAAAAAGCAATTAAAATATTGAATATTTAAATGACCTTCCAAATATTCTGTAAACTCAATTTAGTAACACTCACTTTAGGTGAAGCCATGTTTGACATTTCATTTAACTGTAGATAATCATCACCATAAAATGCAGATAGTATTTTATGTAATATATGCTTACTAAATCTCTTGAAAAATCGTTATTAAAATACATTAAGCTATCCACATGAAGAAGGATGAAATCTTCATGATAAAATAATAACAGAATATACTCAACTTTAAACAACAGGAGAAAAAGAAGAACCTATATATTCATGGAAGTGTATCTCTAGAGATGCATATTGTATGGACTTGCTACACAGATAGAAGTAGGGATTATGCAGTTACTTCTATGAGTTGCTATGGCTTCACTTGGGTTTTAAAGTAATTAGACAACTATATGATGAGAATGATATAAAAATTTCTGGATTATATATGGACTTGTATTATTGTGTACCTATCATTCAGTGTAAATATTCCTGTTTCTACTGATAAAGATAAGATGCAACTCAAAAGCCAAATGTTTAATTCTTGAATACAAAATTTATTCAACTTCAAGGGAACCTGAAAAAAAATTATATATATATATATATATATATATATATATATATATACACATATATATATATGTAGCAGAAAAAAAGAGACATCTGGGGTTTTGGGAAGAAGAAGTGCTTTCCAGTCTATGTTTGAATTTCAGTGGGAGCAGACGCTGTTTTTGAAGCTGACTTAAAAACAATCTTTCTAAGGCATGGCGCTAAAAATTCAAGAAGTGAAATAGCATGGTTTTGACTTTAAATAAAACATTGTTTATTTGTTATCCACAATTCTACATCTAAATTCAATTGTTTAAATTTAGCCGGTCTATTAAACTTTATTTTGTACTCATTTATTAAAATGTGTTTAGTAATAATAATGTATTACTGCCATAAACAACTTCAGAAAAGGCAAGCCATCGCAAACAATGTATTTCTGATGATTAGCTATGTTAACAGGCGTAACAACATCATAGGATCTCTTAGAAAAATGGCCATCAGTTCTCATAGATATAATTCATTTATTTTTTTTCCTTAGGTGCCAAGCAATATAATCTATGAGCTTTTCCCCATCGCTGCTATTAGAAAAACATTTGGTATGCAGCCACTATTCAACAAGTATTGACTAAATGAATTAATGGACGAAAAGCATAAATATATGATGGCAGGCACATTTAACATTCTTGTTAATCCTCCCAGTGTGTTGAACGTTAAGCACTAAGATAATTAAACCTACAGTGCATCAAAAACGTCATCTCATTCTAGATATGACTAGTTACAAATGTTTTACATTTCTTTTCTCTCATTTGACTGTTGGCCTGAAAGTATTGAGAATTTCAACCTTTTATTGTGTGGCTTTACAAGAAATTTGGCTTAGAGCTTCAATATTTTGGAAAACATGTAAGGGTGACTCAGGGATCTTGGTTGTTCATTCTTTTAGTTTTAGCATGATAAATACTTTTTGTTGATTGTGATGAGTAGAGTTCACTACCAAAAGAACGCTTAGAAATCACCATTCTCTTTAAGAATGGACAAGATGAGAGAGAATAATTCTGTTATAAACATTTGAATAGTTTTCAAGACCTCAGGGATATATCTGTTCTCCAGGTAGACGTGGAAAACCTGGAATCTGCAATTGAAACACATCGAATTTCTCAGACGAAACTTAATTTGTCCTTTCATGATTTTTTCTAGAATAATATACATTCAGTGATGACATAAAAGGAATCAATAAAACAATGAGAAGTCATGATTGTGAAGAAGAGGTAATATGCTTTATTTTCTATTTTCATCTATCATTGCAAGTTTAACAATATTAAGTTTTCTGACATGCTAAGGTCTGTTTTATATTTTCAACTTAAGAAGCAGTGCCATCCATCCATATATGAGCTGCACGTAGCTCACATTTGTTAACATGAAAGTGACTCTCTCTGTCTTTGTCTCTCTCTGTGTTTCTGTCTCTCTCTGTCACTCTCTGTCTCTGTGTTTCTGTCTCTCTGAGTCACTCTCTGTCTCTCTCTCTCTCTCTGTTACTCTGTCTCTCTCTCTGTCTACCTCTGTCTCTCTCTGTCTCTCTTTGTCTCTCTCTCTCCCTCTTGTCTCTCTCTCTCTCTCTCTCTATATATATATATATATACATATATATACATATATATACATATATATTAGCCAGTGGTTTTACTGTTTTATTTGTGATGTTCATAGCCAAATAAAGCAAAACAAGATATGTCAAGAGGTAAGTCTCAAAAGGTGTAAAACCATGCATGCAAGAAAAATCAACTTATATCATTGACAGTGAACTTAAGCAATGCAAATTATCCTCAGTTACTTCAAAACTGTGCACACTAGTTTAAATATAATCACAATTCATGTCCTTTGAGAGATATTGTCAGAAAGATGGAAATAATTTTCATCAGTAATCCAGCCTTTATCAAGATATCATGCCACTATGCACCTTTTCTTACAGGACACATCTTGTCCTAAGAACTAGATGTACTAGATAACCACTTCGAGTGTGTACATGTGAGGTCTCACCTCGTGAATAAAACAGGAGAAAGCACACAAAGTCCTATATCTGTTTAAGTCTTCAGGCTTCTAGGTAACTACTTGGCACTTATGCACTTATGCCTTCATACACCCATTGTAAAGCCTCTGACATATTTTGTATGGATTCTTGCTCTTCTTTTAACTGTATTGACAGTAAATTGTAGTAACATAACACAAAAAAAAATATTGGATACTCATACAAAGTCAAGATTTTCTACTTTATTCTGCTTCCTGTGTCTCTTTGTGGAACTCTGTATATCACATATATACATCAATAGGTTTATAAATATTTTTAAAAATCATCTTTTTCCCTGCTTTAGGAAGCCTTTGATAACTGATTTTTCTAGTGGCATAAAAAATCCACAGTTCAAAACATTGCTTAGAGATATCATCTCTTATTTAAATTTACTTTTTACAGCACTTTACAGTCTCTTATTTCATGAGAATATAGCATTTAGCTTACACACTGCCAGAACTGAAAATGTTATCTATTTTTTTAATATCCCAGTATATTCTTTCAACTGAATTCCATCGACCACTAATTCTATAATTTTCTCTGAGGGAAGCATGAAAGCTTTTTATAATAAAGTAAGTTTGACAAAGACCAAGCACTGTACAACCCTTTTGGAGACTAATATGTACTTACAAATGTAGACAAAACTTACAGTTCATCAAAATAAACAGAATGTCATGCTGTTAGTTTAATTCAGAGGTTTTTAACTTTATCAGACAAAATGTACACACAAATAGATGTACACGCACAAGCTTGTATACATACATCTCACACACCAAATCACATATGCATGTGCCATAGCACATTGTTTCTCAAAAACCTGTTTTCAAAATTCCTAAACTCTAACACTCCAAGTCCTAAAGTTCTGAAAGTGTTCTTTGTTTTTTGTTTTTTTCAACCTCTATGTGAAAGTTATGGATCTATACAGTTTCATGGTTATAGCATTGTTATCATTCATTTCTTTATTTTTCCAGAACCTGTCAACTTTGGTGATACCAAGTTGAATACAGCTTCCATGATTAGCATGTAGCCTAGTCACAATACCTCTTTCTGGTGTCAGTATGACTTTCTTTAAAAAGTATGCTTCCTACTATGACACCTAAGACCAAAAGCAAGCAGAATGTTCCTGTACCCTTCTGTCTTCCATACTGCATTGTCATTCGATAATTTAAAAGTTAAACACAAGCAAGAATAGAACAATCTGCAATTGTTCAAGATTTTTAAATCAAAGCTAATATAGGTTTCTCTGTGAATCATTAATGCCAATTAGGCAAAGGGCCAGAATGGAGTGTGTGGAATTAATATTCACATGAGAAAGTCAGACAGTTCTTCCAGAACCTAAGAGCCAAAAAGCAAAATCTTCTTAAAATATTTAGATGTGAGATGTTTCTTTATGTTGATCCAGTGAATTAGAATAAAGATGGGAAAAAGCCATTAACCAAATCATATGGGTAACCAAAAAAAAAATCATATGGGTCAGAATAAAGTAATAATCTTTCATACCTTTGCTCATGAAAATAAAACACATATAAATTACCACAGGAAGAATTATTTCATGGGCCAGCAAGATGGTGTAGTGGCCTAAAATACTTGCTTAGGCAAGCTTAAGCAATCTCAGGGACCAAGGTTTGATCCCCCAGCACCATGTGCTGTGCCAGCCTCACCACCAGAGCAGGCTGAGCTGGCCATTATATATATAATTCCAATACAAGGGTATAGACTGCTGATTGTCCTCTATTTTACTGATCCATTCAGGTATCATTTATAGCATTTTTATCAATTCATACATAGCAATATTAATAAAACCTAAAAATGCAATATTAACTGAATTTGTTTTGCTTTTATGCTATAAAATAGGTAGACAAGAAATTATAGGTGAGGATATATACATATATATATATATATATTTATAGGAATATGTATGATAAAGGACTTATGAAAAATGATAGGGATCAGAAATGTGAATTCCATGTTTTCTAAATTTTGCATATTTTCATATATTTATTGATACCTATATTTGTAAATGTTTCAAAATATCTTCAAGACATGACTCAAGATTTTAAAAAATACTTATGTTTCATGTGCATTATACATCCTTAGACTAATAGTTATTTACAGACTATTTTTAGATTATTGTGTTTGTGTATGTGGTGATGCGTATGGTTTCTTGAATTATATTGTCATGTATTTCATTAATTTAAAATCTTCTAACTGCACCCAAAATGTCAGTAGCATGCATTTTTTTGAGGCTTTCTATTTTATGTATTAAAAAAAATCAATCCTGATTCCCTCTTACATATGCAAACAGATCATTAAAGAGGCTTTCTGGCAGGAAAGATAAAATTAAATCTCCTACATTTATTACTTCACAGGGGTTATAAAATACCATAATTTTAATTTATTGTTTCATATTTATTATAAAAGACCAACAAAACCTGAAATATCTATAAATAAAATTTAAAAATCATCCATTTCTCTGATATATTAAGGGCTAATTATCTTAACGTTTGTATACAAAGTTATATTTTTTTGTATTTTTGGTTGTAGGAAACAATTTTGTGTAAAGTATTGTAGAGCTCAAGGGGTTGATAAATATTTTTCATTCCACCCAGTGCTTGCTTTTGATCTTCTGTCATGGTTGTTTTTCTAAGACTTATGTCGCTCAGGCAATGGAATGGCCAAGTTTGTGTTTCCCGAGAAGCATGGTGGCATCTTGAAAAGCACCACTCATTGTCGCTGTAGAAACCTGTGTTCTTCAGTTGCAGTTTTTATAACTGTCATCTGTGGTTACCAGAACCCAACACCCAGTGTAGTGATGTTGATGACACAACAAGAGGCCAAAATGGACCATGAACAATTGGCTCTGAGAATGTGTTCCAGGAAAAGACATAATGAAGTTCTTCCCTTTCACATTCTCACCCTCAGCATCAACACATTTCCCTTTCATTCTTGCCACTCTCTGAAGCAGTTCTGGAAGTTTCTGTCCCTGAATGCCTCTGTGAGGTGTGGTAAAAAATGTGGTGAATGCTGCTGCCCAGTGCTGTCCACGGGAAAGTTAGGCTTATGAAATATTTACTGTGCATCTTTATCCATTTCACTTTGCACCATGCACCTTTTAACTCCTTGTCAAGAGAAAAAAAAATCTCAAAAGATTTTTGAATCTTTGGAATATATTAAGGCCACTGATATTTAGTAATTCAGGGCTGCATAATTAAAGACCTGTGACAGAGCACTTCCAGATCAGCTTCAGACATTAGCACGAGCAACAACTGCACTTAGCATGAGAGTTTTGTGAGGGCAATGAATTGTTACTCATCTTTTACTGTAATATATTACTTATATTTACATATACGCTACATGTTAATATGGTATATGTTGAATGTCTGCTAAAATTTTCTCTTTGTTTCTAATGCCAATACCCTAGCCAGGTTATCTTTACCTTTTTTCAGGAACAGCCACTTTGATTCTGGTGTGTGTGTGTGTGTTTGTTTGTTTGTTTGTTTGTTTTTTGTCTTTTTGAGACAGGGTCTTGCTATGCAGTTGGGGCTGGTCCTGAGCTCACTTTTGTAGCCCAGGCTGGTCTCGAACTCACACAGATCCTCCTGACTCAGCCTCCCGAGTGCTCGGATTACAGGCGTGAGCCACCACACCCGGCTTGTGTTTGTTTGTTTTAATTAAACTATTTTCCTTTTTTGTGGTGGTGGTGGTGGTCATGGTGGTGGTGGTGATGTGTGTGTGTGCGTGTGCGTGTGTGTGTGTGTGTGTGTATGTTTCCATACGTGCAAATTTTACTTTAACAAGGAATTCTCTGCATCTGATCTCCTTTATTGCTTCTTGCATTCTAGCCAGAGACTCATCAGTTCTTCCACTAGACTAATGTTGTCCTCCCTTAGGGACTTTGCTTGTGCTGACCCTGCTGACAGGCCACCTTTTATGCCTAGTTCTTTCTCATTTTTTCGCAGTTTTAGCCTAAATGAGACACATGTAGAATGTAACTCTCTCTGACAACACTATTACAGCCTTGCATTCCCTTTGTTCTTTTCAGTCTAGTTGCTTTAATGTTTATTTCAACCCAGTTTTTCAATTGTTTCAGTTATATTTTTATTCATTCCATTCATTTCATAACCCCTCTTTCTCATTAAACTTCATCAGAACACTCTGTTTTACCTTTTGTGCTGCTTCTCCAGATTGCCTTGTAATGATTTGTAACTTCTAGATGCATAATAAATATTGTTCAATAAGTAAATGAACAGTATTTTTTTTATCCGAGGAGGTTATCATGTGTACTATGTATCTGGGAGTAAAACAACTGTTTCCATGGTAATGCATGAGAAATTAATTTTTGAAATATTTGTCATTGTTGAATCAAATGAATTATAAATAGAGCTCTAAGATTTTGAAAATATCTTAGACATGTTAAACATAAACAGGATATATATCATTAAGAAATATGGGTGACTGTATATTTTGAGTGGTATATTTCCACAAAAATAATGTGTATTGTTTTAATATTGGTGGAAATAAGCAAAATGAGATTCAAGGAGGTAAACCAAAGGATTACTGTTTTGCTCTTTTCAAAAATAAACGAGATATAATAACATGATACTAAAGTGGAAACTGCAGCTAGTAGAGATGGGGCTGAATCTCCAGTTAAATTCAGTGTCTATAGTTATAGCAGAGCCATTGTCCTTGAAGAAAAGTAGCTCTTGAACAGGCTGTCACTTAACTTTCACCTTCTCTGAGGCAAAACAACAGTTTGACTCACTGAGAAAGATAAGTCAGCTCAGTCCCCTGGCTTGACGCATCATCTGGAGCCAGTTTCTCTAATTCTATGTGCAAAGATCACCACCATACAGTATTATCCAAAAGAAAAATCTTGCTAACAAGATGAGATGCCCAGGGAGCTCTGGAAGGCCCTTTGGCAGACAGTGGCCCCTGCTGTTCTCTGTTCCTCTTCCAAGCTTAGCTCTAGATAGGATGACATCAGCCACATTGAAAACACATAGTGGTTTCTCAACATTTGTTACCTGTGCCTCCACCTGACCGGCCAATTGTAATTCTCTTCAGACAGAACCTGGGTTCTCCCCAGCTGACTTTTCTCCAGTTCTTAGTGGAAGTTTTCTTTCCCCAGTAGAACTTGTCCCGCATGGATAAGTCTTTTCACTGAAATATCGCCATTTCTCCTCATCCTTTTCATTTCCTCTTTCTAAATTATTTTAATCATTTACTTGCAAATCTATCATTTATAAAAGATGAAAGCCTGACTTGTCAATGTTACATTCCATTAAATGCCCAGGGCCTACTCAAGCTATGGAGCAAATGGCTATGGGACAGTTAACTTGTTGAAAAACCCAGCAGTATATTAGATACATGACTTGGAAGACACAATTTTACTAACTTTAGAATTATCAGTTCAGACTCTATTTAATCTCAGATAATAGAGAAGCACAGAGAGCATTTCTTTTAACTCATTAAACAGAGAGCCAAGCAATTTGTACATGGCTATAGGAGGCTTACATCAGAAAAATTTCACATACTATGCAATCTAATATCTTTGATTTAAGTAAATTTCTTCAAAATATTAATTGTTTTTAGGTAGAAGCAATGAGCAGCACCAATATGCCATATGTAGCAGCAGGATTATTTAGAAAAGATTTTTTTAGAAGAATTCTAATCAAACTGAACTCAGCTTGACTTAGTGGTCTGTGAGCTCAGTTTTCTTACAGAGGTGGTTGCTACCCTCTTCAGGGAACAAATTCAAGGGATACCCATTATGAAGAAATCTATAGGTGCAAAGATGATAAAGGAGTCTGCCTATCCCCGTTTTGAATTCTGTCTAAGTTTACACGAATTCCCTTCTGTGTAAAAGAACAAACTACAATGGGTTCGCCCTGTGAATACTCTCAACATGCCATTTATGCAGATGGAATTTTCTAACGGCTCATTCCTTCTGTTGCTAAAGATATCCAGTTACATCCAACAAGTTGATTTCCTTCATTTGAGTCATAAAACCATACATTCCAGGTAAACAAGACATGTCTTTCCTCAGACTATGTTGAAGCAGACATTAATTATAAAAAAAATTGAGATAACGATAAATTTCATACTAGTACAGTTTTTGACATTTATTTTTCATGACAGTGTGGTCACTTAAGAGGGAAGATTCTAATTCCAAAGGGAGTCAGCCGTTGTGCAGTATTACGAGAGATGAGTGAACGTATCCCCATGTCAAATTCTATATGTGAACACTACTGGGTAGGAATAACAAATATAAATTTTGGGAAATATTAAATATAAATTACATTGTTGAACATTAAAAATAACATAAGAAATAACATATGGCCAACATAAAGAATTAAATAGATTATCATTATTAAATTAATAATTTAAGAAATTCATCTACACAGCTCTAAATGCCTAAACCAGCTAGGCATAGGTCCACAGAGGTCATTAAATAGTGTAGTGGACACACCCATAATGGATACACATATCTGTACAGAAAAAGCCATCATTTTGGTTTGCAAAAATCATAAAACAAAGCATCCAAGTTTTGTTTTGATCTTGTAGAAGAAAGAGGAGGAAACAACATAATTTTTCTGAAGCTAAAATGATTTACCAAGAGATCATTAACAACTTGGAATTAGTCAAAATCCACAAGGTAAAGGCTCCAGATTACGAGGCAATCTGGAGTAAGAAGCCAGCTTCTTAAGATCACAAGTGAAGCTAATGTTGTATTTGTGAAATATCAATGGCATTGAACTTCTCTGGTGTGTTGCATATAAGTAGAGAAGTTGTATTTACACTTTCCAGCATCTCAGAAAATTTGAATTAGATGACATAAAAGGCTAGTTTATGTTTGTCATTGGTCATATTAGCCCAGTGATTTTCTAGGCCATGCACGAAACATACCCTTGAAACTAACCTGCAGTACTTTGATGAAAATTTCTTTGACAAACAATTTACCACCTTAGGTAAATGCACACACACATTGCCATTTTCAAAAGATCACAAGTAAAGATCTTCAAGAAGTGCAATTCCTACAGGGCAGTTCCTCATGACAAAATTAAGAAATGTTTATGCTAATGTAGAATATAATGTAAATAAAAAAGTATGCCTGGTACAACTGAATGTTTTGATGCGTGTATAATGTCTAGACGTTTAAAGTTAATTAATTTTATTGTAAGGATTTAGCTTTATTTTGTGTGTAGGGGATGACATGTCAAATTTTGGTAGATCGAAATAAGGGTAATTGTGCAGATATGTGGAGCAGTCTAGAGAAAATGCCCATAGTCTCATAGGCAGGCAACACATTCATGTTTTGCAATAATTAAATCAAAGCATAGAGTTACAGGGCTATTCCTTTCTTCAGAGAAAGAAAAAAAACCTGACTTTTGTCAGGTAAGCTGCTTGGCAAATAGTAAGTTTAATTTCTAACACCCACATGAGGCACAAGAATAGTTGGATTAACAACTCCAGTGTCATGCTGTCAGCTGCTGTTTATTTAAATTAAAATGTCACCATCCAGAAATAAATTAGGAAGTTGAAAAATGATAAATTTTTTAAACATACAGTACTTCAGCACCTTGTTAAAATAAATCTATTACATTGTGATTTTGTGGAATTTTACACGGGCTAGTTCCATTTCGGCATCCAGAGTGTAGCAGGGTCTTGTCTGGGTTTCTGCTCTTCCTGCTTCTTTAGCTCCTCCTCCATCCCAGCCTCTCCTTTCATTTCTTTTCTCTTTCTTTTCTTTCTTGTCTTCCTCCCTCACTCCCATCCTTTCTTTGTCTTCTTTCCTTTTCCCTTCCTTCCCTCCCCTTCTCTTCCTCTTTTTCTTCTTTCTGCCTTCCATTCCCCCTTCTTTGATCCCTTCCTTCTCACTTTCCTTCTCTTTTGTAATCTCATTGTCTGATTCTGTTTATCTCTTTGTCTTTGTGTTCATTATCCTTATCTATACTACACGAGGCAGGTTTACAAAATGTTCCATAATTACACAATTACTAGATACTGTACATACCCATTTAAATACATTGTTCCACTTACACTTATCTAAATATATCTATATGTATGTACAGATATCAGCATTCAAATCCCATGCTTCCCTTCTTGGGGTCCTCTATTTTGTGCTATTCACATGTTTGATGGAGACAGAAAATTCCCTGTCCATAAGCTTTGCAGTTGCTGCTTGTCATGTTAAGGTCAGGCCCTATCTCTCTAAGCCAATATCTGGCTATCATTTATATCCAAATGTAGTTTTAGATAGTGATTTGCTCTGGATTCATGGAAAAGTAAGTTTTTCACTTTTGGGAGCCAGTTTGGTAATAAGTTGGAAGAGAATGGACAGCTGAGGACGAAAATCATCTCTTTCTGTTTCTGTGTGTATGTGTTTCTTGCCTTTGACTCGGTAAGTCATAAATGATGCAGACACACACTCTACTGCAGTTAATTAAATATGAGACAGTGGTATACAAACATATTCAGCATTAACAACATGGAGATATTTACTTGGCCAGGTTTTCCATTTTCACATAAAAATGCCTCATATTCGGATGCGAATTCAGGGGCGTTGTCATTGACATCCAGGACTTTAATAGCAACAGGTACTCGTGATATCTGACTGTGGTTCCCTATGGGAAGGAAAAAATAACATCAGCATTGAGGGTATTTCATTTTTACGTGCAACTCAACTCTCCTTGCTAAATCTACTTTCATTTCCCTAAGGTAGGATGATCTCAACACGTTGATTGCAGAGCCTGACCAGTCCCTGAGGAAGTCTGTCAAGTTTCTCACTACTTTATATCTGCTAAATTTTATTTCAAATAGCATTTAATGGAGTTTAGCTTGAAAAGTGTCACATCTAAATAAATTATAAAAGGTTTCCCTGAAGCAAGGTTTGTTTTATTGGTTAATCCCATTAAAAAAAAAAAAAAAAAAAGTATAGAAGACAGAGATTTACGGGGTCAGTGCCACAGCTCAGTGATCTAAAGTGCCTTTTTAGGCAAGTTTAGGCAACTACAGGGACTGCAGTTCAATTCCCAGCACCACATGCTGCACTAGTACCACCCCCAGGGCGGGCTGAGCCAGCCATAACATAAATAAATAAATAAATAAGTAAATAAATAAATAAATAAATAAAGTAAAAAAAGAAAATAAAGATTTATATCTTTGCTTATAGTAGGAAGAAACCAATTTTGAATTATTGTTTTTCTGACTAAATATAGATAGATGGATTATAGATATATTTGATGTAGATATGGATTATATAGATATAGATATAGGGAAAGAAAGATCTCCATATGTCTATGAATACCTATGAGATATCTATATAGAAATATTCAGATAATACAGATATGGATATGAATACAGATATAGAGAGATAGAAGTAGAGGGGGAGAGAGAGATGATGAGAGAGACAGAGAGAGATAATGAGAGAGGATAGAGATGGAGATAGAAGATTAATATCAGTACAGTTACACACACATGAACACTGAAAGTCCTCTGTAAGGCCAGAACCAAATCACTAGTTGAGAAGATCTTAATAATCACAACAGAGATAAACTGAAGCTTAGAAATCAAATAGGATTTGATAGTTTAAGGTTCATTCCCAAATTATCTTGGCATAATTTTTGACAAGGTCAACCTAAGTTGTTAGTCTTATCATTTTCATAAAGATTTTCATTATTGTACAAAGGTAATCATTTCCTAGCATTTTGGATCAATTCTTTCAGTGGAAAGTCAATATTTATCCTAATTAATAGGTCTTCTAATTTAAAAACTTTTATATATAATCTCCCATGGTGATCCTTCTGCCACAGCCTCCTATATAAATATGTGCCAACAGGTCTAGCTTCATGTAATAATTTTGATTTGTTGTCAGTTACACAGAAATGCCTAGTTGTT
This sequence comes from Myocastor coypus, assembly GCA_004027025.1. Classification (NCBI taxonomy): domain Eukaryota; kingdom Metazoa; phylum Chordata; class Mammalia; order Rodentia; family Myocastoridae; genus Myocastor; species Myocastor coypus. The sequence goes on along the minus strand of PVJA010003397.1, from coordinate 4,966 downwards.
TATTTTATTTATTTATTTATTTATTTTTGGTAGCACTGAGTATTTACAAGTAAGCCAAGGGGGGAAAGATGTTCATCTTATGAATATGAATATGATCTAGTTTGCATTTGCTAAAACAGTCTCTTTTGACAATATAAGTTCAGATGTCTAAAAGCCTTCAGACACCTCCAGAAATATTTATGTTACTTATTAAATATAAAAATTACTTCTAGAGCATGCAGCAGAAAATTGTAGAGATGCTCCATATTTCAGATTACTTAAACCTGCTTGCTCTACCTCAAAATTTGAATTTAATTAAATTCTCTGGATAGTTCATAACGTTCTATGTAAATGGCTGAATCTCTGACATTTTAGAGATGAGATGTAACCCACTTCTAGAAAATCAAAATGATAACGTCATATGTCTCACAGGATACACCCTTCTCCTTTTGGTATGTCACAGCTAGTAAATTGACTTTTTCACTCAAAGGGAAAATATACACCTTCCTAGTTTTCAGAGAATGAAAATTCCATACAGCCTGTAACACATTTGTAAGACCAACAGCTGAAATTTTATGCTTTCTACTCAGAAAAATTATGCAAAGTTTAAATTTAATTATATGTAGTTAAGTTCTTAAAAGTTTCTGTCTTTTTACTACTGTGACTATATGCTTCATAGTCGCATTGTGAAAATAAAAAGAAGTGAATGCAACAAACAAAATTAGGCACCCTGTTTTGCATCTGACCACCTACATGATAGCAAGTTGTTTAAGCTCATTTTATTCCTAAGGAAATGGGAAGTGAAGAATTTACCATTCTATTTTTAGAACTGTCATAAACACTAAGAAAAATTGCTCACGTAGTACTGAACACATAACCAAAAGCATTGAGGCCACCGTGCTTTTAGTTTGTCATTATAAGCAGAACCATACATACTGTCAATGCCTCTATGATGGGAAAAATTTCACATAATCTTGTCTTAGCTAATCCTCTCCAAATAGAAATAAACTTGATAATGGAATCCTGAAAGTTTACATGTGAAAACTGATACTTGACTTCACTAGTACTATCAATTTAATAGCCCACTTTCAAATGGAGTTTTAACCTTTCAAATGTGATCTATTGTCTTAAGGTGATATAGAAGAAGTAGTACACATATGCATTTGTCAGCAACCAATCATTCTCATTTGCAAGTGTTTATGTTTGTTATAAATATTTACCTCAAGGGCAGGCAATATTTGAAGACTGAGTCAGAGTATCAGGCAACATATCCAATAGACTCTACCTCCACTAGTATTCTGAAAATTGAACTCATAGTTTCAAACTTTTCCAAAGACAATACACCATTATACTCTTATAGTAATGCTCACATAGCATTTCTTTCCAGCAACATCTTTTTACTTGATTACATTTCTTTCATAGCTCTCTATATTTCCATTTGAAATACTATTGGTTTCTCATTTAATTCTACATTATGTATTTTTTGTATTAATATACCAATTCTTGTGCATACAAATTGCTACAAAGAGGTTCCATTAGATAATTCTATATTTAACCATGGATACTCATTTAATAAATAGCCACTGATAAATCTTATTCTAAATAAATTGCAGAAGTGAAAAAATATACATATATGTATATATATATACATATATGAAAGTGAAAACCATACAGAAAAGCTATTCTATACTTTATACAATATTTGTTAGCTTCTGAAGAGAAAAAAAACTAAACTTACTGATTCAGATTCAAGAAGATGATTGATTAGACCAAGTCTATCAATATGATAACCATTCTTTCCTTTCTTTGATATTATACACATATATAGACATGAACACATGCACACAAACGTGTATAAATATTCTCACTACTTTAAAACGATAATTATATCAAGATCCATGTCTTCATTTGACACTCTTTTCTTATTTTTGTAGTTGTTATAAGTTGTAAATATCTCCTAATTTGAGATGACAAGCAGGGGTAGAAATCAACCATGAAAGACAGAAAAGCTACATGAACTCCTTGGAGATAGTAAATTTTATTAACTGATAAATTTTTCTCATAAACAGTATCAGAGTTGGGCTGATATTTATTTCAGAGACCTGAAAAGGTGAAATAAAAATTTCTGTTAGAATCTTACTGGAATCTATCCATTAAGGTTGCTGTAAGGTGCTGAATGACAACTAATATTCTTCCAATAAATCATACTTTATTCTTATCTGCACTCTATACAAATAAATAATTATTTTCAATGAGCATTTTGCAAATTACTACTGTTATTGTTTTAGCTCTTCAGCCTAGTTTGTGGGAAACAGGAAACTGAAAGTAGGATACATCATTTGTAACTAAAAAGAGCTCACAGGATGATTTTTCATGCTATGTGTAACCCAAATTCAACTTAATTTTGCACTTAATAGTTGCTGAAATGTGCTGAATTAATGTCTTATTCTGCTGCATTTAGTATCTTTTCAGTTGTCCCTGTCTCCTCCTCCTCTTCCTCCTCTTCCTCTTCTCTGTCCTCCTGCTCTTCTCCCTCTGTATGCCAATTGCCAGAAGTAGGATGACACCCTTGTGTATGATATACAGGTCATCTATCACCAAAATGCATCCTCAGTAATCTTGTTTTCCATTCACTATTTTGTATTATTTTTCCTTAAGAATTAAAATTAAAACTAAGCTGTTCTTACTGTAATATAGTGATATGCTTAGAGTTCACTCAGATCATCAGACTTTCTATACTTTCACTTTACATGTGGAATACATCAAGCAGTTAAACTAGACTAAAGTAACAATTCTTTCCCTTTATAATTATATCATTCCTTAATCTATCTCAAGATTTAGCCTAAGCCATATCTTCATGGTGGCTGGGAGCTGTTTGACACATAATTAGTATTTGTTTTATTTGATGTCTTTATATACTGTTATTTTTGTCTTTTTGAGACAGGGTCTCACTGTGCAGTTCAGGCTGGTCTTGAGCTCATTTTTGTAGCTGGGATTACAGGCATGTGCCACCACGCCTGGTTTCCATTATTTTTGTTTATGTTTTTTTGTTTCTTTAGGTTTATGACATAACTTTGTGAAAAATGCCTAAGAATAAGTCCCTAGGAAAAGTAGTGGATTTTTTTTTTTAAATTACATCTCTGGAGAATACTGTAAAGGCATAGCAAACAAAACATGTTCAACAAAATACACTAAAGAGTAGAGTCTGTCAAGCATGAATGAATAGTTGTTTACAAATGCACCTACAGTGTAGTAAGATGGAAAACCCACTGCCAACTAGTAAAATCGAGAACAAACTGGACCTTCTCCACCAAGCTCTATTCTCAGAACTACCTACCCACATGAGGGAAAGGAAGGATGTTATCATTTCTTATTCTACCCAGTTTCAAGTTGCTGGGTTTAAGAAGTGGGGAAAGCTCATCCTACCCAGCATCAGCCCTTGGAATTACCTTGAACTATGTGTTGTCAAGCACATTGTGTTCTGGTCACTGCTGTCATGGCTGATACAAAAGTTTTAGGCTAGGGGATGTAAGCCAAGGAAACCCACACCACTGCCTCTGCCTCTTCTCAATAATAGAGGTCCAAAACTGGGCAATGGGGTTTGGATAAGGCTCTAAAGTCCTCTACTGAGTTTTGTGTTGAAATGTCATTCCTGTTTGGAGATATCAAGGAAATTTAGGTGTGCAGGGGAATGCGTGCCTGTAATCTATGCTACTTAGGAAGCTGAGGGAGGTGACTAACAAGTTCAAATCCAGCTGAGAAACATAGAGGGAAACGGCCTCAAAAGCTACAAATATGACAGTTGGCCAGATAGTTCAGCAGACTAAGTGCCTGCTTAGGCAAGCATAGGGCCCGATGATCCATCCCCAGCACAATATTCCACTCTGGACCCACTCCCAGAGGCTCTGAGCCAGTAAGGGAGTCTGAGCTTGGTTATGCATGCCTGTCATCCCAGTGCCGAGGAGGCTGAAAACAGGAGGATCACTATGAGTGCGGACCATGTAGTGAGACCCTGCACAAAATACAAAAACAAACAAACAAACGTTTAAAAGGTTACAAATATGAAAGACGTCTTGAGATGAAGCTTAGCATTCCTTGGGGATTTCACACACAGAAGCGGAAAGAAGAAAAGGATCATATATAAACATGTAAGTTTAATCAAACTATACTGTTTAGAGCATGGGCGTCTGTGGGGAAGTGATCAGGTTTAGAAAGGCACTAGGTAGGGGATCTTCTATGGCTGTATCCTGCTGGCTTTATAATGGGGAAAGAACACAAACAAATGTGCAAACACATCCACAATTTTTTGTCTCTTGCCTTTGAGTCTCTGTGCTACCCCAAGCCTCTCTCCACAAAATCATTATGCTATGTGACACCTCAGCATTGAACTTCTAGTAGTACACATTAAGTGCAATTATTTTCTTAATAAGTGAGACTGCTTTAGCTATTTCATTGTAGCAATAATTAATAGGCAGTATAGAATTCACAGTGATGCCCCTGAACCATGGCATGAAAGTTTTTTTTTTTTTTCTTGAAAGTAGAAGAGATGAACAGGCAATAAAACAGAAGACTGAATCTTTTCTGAAGGGAGAAAATACAAAAGAATGTGAAAATGAAGTGCAGGGGGACCTTAAAACAATGCAGGTGTCTACTTTGCATGAGAAGTGGGAGAGCAGTGATAAATCTGAAAGATTAATTAAGGATATAGCTAATCTGTAGTTTGGCTAGTTGTCTAGAGAATTGAGGAAAGACATGCCTCTTAACAGGTGGGAATAATAACAGATACGTCTCTTAGAAATTGTCCTTTCCAAAAACCCTAGTTTGAATGGAGTAGTATGTGAAGCAAATTAATAATCAAGCCAATGTTGAAAAGCCAAAAACTATCCATGAAACATGAGTGGTATTTGTAGGACTGTCTAGGACTATGCTTCATGAAAAGAGAGAAAGAAAGAAAGAAAGAAAGAAAGAAAGAAAGAAAGAAAGAAAG
>PVJA010003396.1:0-95526 GCA_004027025.1 Myocastor coypus | reverse complement strand
AAAAAAAAAAAAAAAAAAAAAAGATTAAATAAATAAATAAATAAACAAATAAATAAATAAATAAAAATTTAACCCTTTACTAAAATGACTACATTAAGCGGCATCTACTTACTTTTAATTACTAATATTTTACTTAGTAATTTTAATTATTAATTTCATACAGTTAAGACAGACTCAAATGCATGTTTAGTACCTTCCTGCATAAACTAGGTTCTGATTCTTTCTTATGCCCATGCGAGGAGAAGATCTCATTTATACTGTGAGTATGGAAAAACCTGCTTCCTAGACACTGGGAACTCTGAGGCCTCAGAGCAGCCAGATATGTGCAGAGACCCTGTGGGGCTTCAGCCTTCACTGGGAGCAGACTCACTGTGTTGACCTCCAGAAAATCCAGCACAACTTTATATCATAATAATAAACACTCAGGGCCCAGAAGAAACAAGTGGCTAGTCCCACCATATTCTGCTGTGTTCAGGCCTCCTTCAGTGTGCTGCTTTTCAGTTAGGAGCACCACACTGTAAAAGGACAGCAACACCAAAACACATTTAGGGAAAGATTGACAGCCTAGTAAAGAATCCCAGAAAAGGTATTATAAAAATGATTAAAGGAACTGAAGATGTTTGCTTTAGAAGAAGAAGGCTTAGAAGGACCTGAGAGGTGTCCTTAAATATTTGGAAGGCTGTCATATTCTGACATGAATTAGATTTATTTGGTGCAGTTCCAAAGAGCTGACTCAGCAGCATGGTTGGTTAAAAGTTAGTTTGAGGCAGATTTGAGGCTTGATAGAACTTTCCAGCAACTCAAGAGGACTGTAAATTGTCAGGCAGTAGATTCCTCATCGCAGCAGGAATTCCAGCAGCTTCCGTGGCCAAAGAGAGTTCTTACCCAATGATCTCTTGTTCTCTAATCGTCCCTTCTGCTGGACTGTGCTGACCACAAAGTGCACTACAGACCTTGTCCAAAAGGGGTAGTTCACTCTGTGCCTCGTGATTTTCTCAACTTAGATTCTAAAGCTTCTGGCTGAGAGAACTCAAGAAGCAGAGGTGCAGAGTGGACCTTCTTGTGGTTCTGGGGATAATGGAGCCCAGGCCTTCTCAGCTATTAAGCAAATGCCCCAGCAGTAAGCTACAGCCCCTCCTGACCTTCCTTTCAATGTCCTTCCTCCCGTCAGCTAAGTGTCTTCCTGGTGACTCTTGGACTTTCTTCTGCTATCTGCTACCCTTTGAGTTCATTCCTTAGGGGAATGTATCTAGGCATTAAACTGTTCAAGAATTTATATTACCCTCTGTAGAAGTCCCCTGATATATTTAGATCCTGACATTTTCCAAGGGAGGTCAGAATACTTTCTCCAAAGATCTCAATGCAACTTAAACAGAACTAGACCTCCTTCACTCAGCAAACATTTACTGCACTTTTATGTTTTAAACAGAAGTAGAAACATGTTGCATCACCCCATAAGGGATTTTCTTTGCTACCCCACTGCCTAGACCCTGCTCCTTTGGTCCTGGATTAAGGGTGGAGGGAGGGTCATGGGTGAGATTAAGCTAGGGTGAGAGTAGGACCAAGGAAACCCCGTAATTCTTTAGGCAGATGGCGGGGACCCAGCACATCCTGTAGGGCCAAGAGCTGCTGCCACGGGTAACTCTGCCAAGAGCCCGGCTGGGCTGCACTTCCAAGCTTCATAGCCAGAGAGGTGCCATCTGCTCCCTGGAATCTGCAGACAGCCTGTTTTCGTGGAAATGTGCTCCTACCCCCAGCACCTTGGCTGCCGCACAGCCCTAGGTGGATGCAGAAGCAGAGGTTGCAAGGCTGCATCCCCTCCATTCTGTTTCACCTGACCTGCTCCTCTAGAGAATGAATTCATCAGCCAGTCCCCTCTTGCTCTTCCTTATCCTCCCAGCCATCTCTTTTGAACAGGATCTGGGTACTTTTCTCCCAGTGAAGTCAGTCTTTTGCCATCCTCCTCTGGATGCCCCAGCTCTATGGCCAGGACAAGGTGCCGTGCTCCATGGACTGCCCTCTGGATCTTTCTTTTCCCCTTCTTCCCTCCCCTTCATGTTCCTAGAGAAGTGCCCTGGAAGCTAATCCAGAGCTCTCGCCCTTTCTACCTACTCCAACGGTCACTCTTTCCTTTACTAAACAAACCTTCAGTTGGACCTAGTTTAAGAAATTCTGGTTAATAGTATAAGGGGAAAAAAAAAAAAAATAGTATAAGGAGTGTAGAGTTATTAGTGTCACCATTGTGGGTTTCTTCCATTTACCTTGTAGCATAACTAGCATTGTCCTTTCAGGGTGATAGGTAGGCAGAAATAGAGGCCTAGTATATTTGGGGAGATGGAGGCAGGCATAGATTTTTTTTTTTTTTTTTTTTTTGTACCAAGGATTGAACTCAGGACCTTGTGCCTATTTCTGATGCTGTTTATGCCTGCTTTGGCCAAAACATTGTTGCTAGCTCTTTATAAAGACAATATTATTCAGAGAAACATTTGATGAATTACATAGAATTCTCTCTCCCCAGGAGAATTTCTATCACCTTTTCACCAATAGGTTGCATTTCTTAGTTCAAAGGCCAGAGTCCATCCTAACTTGCAAACCTGCCAACTCTAGCTTTTCTCTGTCCCTGTGGCACTGGACCTGGGCAGAGTGCTCTTATCATACCAAGCACCCTTGGAAGCCAGGACTAGGCCTCTAGCTTTCTTGAGTTCACTCCACCCTGTCCTGGGACCTGCAGATCCAGGAGAGCCCAACACCACCTGAGTGGCTTAGAGCCTGGTAGGGGCCACAGACACCTCCTGCAACCCCAGCTGTCAGACTGACCTGAGCCCTGGAGGTCATACCTTTCCCTTTTGATGGAAACCAGGCCCTGAGTGGCAAAGAGATTTGCTGTCAGTTACACAGGGAGCTTCCAGCAAAGCTGTACCCAAGTGGTAGCAGTCCAGGTGTGGAAAGAAGCGCAAGCCTGGAGAGTGAGAAAGACACATCCCAGCAGCTCTGGAGACTAGGCCCAGCCTGTCAGTTTCCCCTCCTGCCCGCACAGTTCTCCCTTCCCCCTCCTGCCAAGCTGCCAAAGGATCCATTTAGCTGGCGACAGGCGGATGGGTGGGCGGGCCAGCTCTGAGAGCCCAGGGTAATTGCCTATAATGAAAGCTCCCTGTGGCCTTTGTTCCTGGGAATGAGTGTGGAGTTGAGGTTGTGCTCAGAGGTCTGCATGCACTTGGGAACGGGTGCCCAGAGACCTCACCCTTCCTTCTTGCTGCCACATCTGGCCAGGATGGACCTGCCTTCCCAGGAGTCGCTGTGACCCAGGCTGAGCCTGTTGCTCCTTTCCTGACCTCCTACTACCTGTCCAGTGCCCACTGTCCTGCGAATGGGTGGAACACCAATAGATAGCCAGCGTTACCAGAGGGTATCTGCAGGGGAGTCAGGCTTGAGGAGTTTCTTAGCACATGGAGGGGCTTCAAGGCCATGAATGATCATTCCTTCTTGGTCTGACAGGTTGCAGACAGACCAGGAACCTGGCCCCCTCCCTCAGAGCAGCTGGGCCATTGATGGCTACTCCAGTCCCCCAAGCAGGACAGAGGACAGCTTCTCCAGTGTGGGTAAGTCCCTTCCTAGTGCCACCCTGTGCTGCAACATATCTCCTGGTCATTTATACAGTTAACAACCTCAGGGAACTGATAGTGGCCGCACACAGTAATGTTACTTCTGGGCAGAGACAGTGCTTGTTCCAGGTGTTTTTCTGGGTGCCAGTGTCTATGAAAAAATGAATGAGGAGTGAATAAGTGAGGGCCTTTGTGCCTGTGATAGTTACTCTTTACTTGTTGTTGGGACAAATACTCGACACTCAAAATGAAGGAAAGGCTTATTTAGCTCACAGTTACTGGAGGTTTCAGTCCATATTTGGCTGGCCCAAGGCTGAGTGGAACAGGACATAGAGCATCCAGTTCATGGCAGCGGAACAGCAACAATCCCAACAGAGGCAACCGACCAACCAGGGCAGCAGACAGCAACAGCTCTAGTCTGTCTCTCTGTCTCTCTTTATATTACATTCAGGCTGTCCTCCTCAGCCTATCTGCCTTAGGCTACACCCATAATCCCAGAAGGACTTAAAACACATAATCCCAGGGATCATGGATCAAATCTCAAACTCCAGATCAGTACTAAAACATAATCCCAGCGACTCATGAGTCAAGTCTCAATCTATAGAAGTCCCCACCTAATGACTGCATGAGGCTTTGGGGTGACAACTAGACATAAACCATAACAGTGCCTTAGATCAGGTCCTAACTTGGTTAGATGCCAAATGCTTGGCAGGACTTAGGGGTGTGTCTCAATTTCATTCAAACGATGAAAAAAGTGCCCAGAGGATGCTCTGATGCACAGCAGAGGTACATGAGACTGCTCACTGCAGGAACCCAGCACTGCCTTATAGTTCCCAGGCCCTGGGGAATCTTGTCCCAGAAGAGTAATGACTGGCTCTTGGACAACCTAATATTGTGCAACATTAGGTGTCCTGGTCTGGTGGATGAGGGCTGGGGCAGAGGGCACAGACTAACTGCCAAAAGGTAGCAGCAGTGGCACGCATGCCATTCCTTCCTTCTCTATGCCCTGCTAGACAGATGGTCCCGTGTCGCCTTGGTTTATGAGCTGATCCTTTTCAGACCTCTCTGAAAGGTCAACAGCAGCAGCTGTAGGTCCGCTGTGACTGCCAGGCAGCAAAGGCACCCTCACTGCTCCATGGCAAGCTTTGTAGAGGAAGATCCTGACATAGCAATGGGGCATTCATGTAGTGAGGCGTCGCCTCGATATGGAGGTACATATGTGAGGGGACCAGGGCAGGGCGAGGGACACAAGGAAGCCGAATTTCATTGGCACTGACGAACCATCAGAATCAGAATGTGGTAACCAGGAAACTATGTGGAGCTCTATTTTTACATTTGCAGTTTTCTTAGTGTAATGGCTTCCTTATGCGTGTGCCACATTGTTAGAGTTTAATGATCTCCATCCACCTACCCAGGCCCCCACTCCTAATTGTTATCCCATGAGGTGGTGAGAAGACTCTTGCTTTTAGCATCTGCTGCAGACTGGCATGGGAACTCCCTGAGACTTCTCAGCTGCAAGCTCACCCTCACCAGCCACAAGTGAGAGTGTCTGGTAGATCATCGTGTGGATGTTTTGGGGGCAGAGGCTTCAGGGGTGTGCCTCCCACTGAACTTTGAGGAGCACTGATTTCCTCCATACTACCTGGGGAAGGGGAGTGGGCTTCAGAGTGCTGCCTCTGCTCCGGTGCTTGCTGGTTGTCATGGTGATCCATCTTCGCTGAGCATACAGTGAGCTCTTTGATGAGTTGGATGGAGAGAAGGTTTAGGATTTGCCTTTCTTCTGGGAAGCTCACAGTCTTCTGAGCTTGATGAAAACAGAAGAAAAAAGGAGAAAACCAAGGGTTCCATTTTATTACTTGTTCTTCCACCCCCACCTGCAGCTGTGACATGATTTAGTTATTCATGCGTTCTTCTATCCAGTCCAAAGGCCATTCATGTCCTTGTACCAAGCACTGTACTGGCACTGAAGCAAAAGATGCGTAAGACTTTGACCTGCCTTCATGAAGTTCACAGTCTGGGGATCTATTCCAGGGAGACTTACCTAGACAATTTGTTGGCCTGCCAAAAGCCACCCAGTGACCTTTCTTTATGGGGGTGACAGCCAGCCAGTCATCCCTGCCTCCCTCAGCAGGTCCTCAGCACAAGAGGGGCACTGGGTATGTTGCCAGTTCTTGTGGAAGGAGAATTGGATGCCATGGACAGGGGCATGGCTATACGACTTTCAGAAGTTTCATTTATTGATAACGTTATTTCCATTCCAATCTGTAGACTGCAGTGGGTAGCAGTACCTTTCTTGAGACTAATCTGTCCCACCTCACCCCCTCCAGTTCTGTCCATGAACTGTTTGGCAAATGAGCAGGACAGGTGGGTACAGAATCAAGAGTAGGCAGCCGAGGAGCTCACCCACCCTCTGGGTGGCTCCTTTGGCTCTACCAGCTGAGGATGAGCAACCAGTCTTCCTTGGCCCTCCTCTCAATGTGATTGCCTCTAGCCTCCAGCCTCCCTGCAGCAGACGGCAGGGGCAGGGGAAAGCCAAAGAGATTTCTACACCTTGTGCCACTGCCTGGACACTGGTGCCAGAGTCTAAATAAGGCCTTACAATCTTTATGCAGCAAGAGTATTTCCCATGTAGACATGCCTCCAAGCTGGCATGATGGTGGCCTTCATATGGCCTCGAAAGGCTGTTTGTACTCAGCTGCTCCTGCCTCTGCACTCAGGGGAGCATGGAAGAATCTAGCCCACAGGTGTTTGCATGTGCATCTGACCCTCCCACGCCCACCTGGCTCTGCCTGAGAGCTGGGTGCTCACCCATATGCTCACATTCAGCTCCAGGCCATACATAGGCTACCGTCAGATCTTAATTTGGAAAGCCAAGGCAAGCCAGGGCTAATGCTGCCACATGCCCACATGTGCGAAGCTGTGTGCAGGAGGCTCCGGGAAGGTTGGCCCGAGGTTTACACAGAATCCTTAATTACTTCCGCTTTGTGGCATGTTGAAATGAGTGCTAAGTGGACACATAATGAAGGGATCTTTTCTCATCATAGCATGTTTCACTGGAGAACAAACCAGAGCCTCTTCCCTGTCTGCTTCTCCCATGACAGCTGATATATATAGAGAGAGTGGGAGGGGCAGCGTGGAGTCCGGCCTCATGCTGAGGTTGTTTTACTTTTCTTCCTTTTCTTTTCCCTTTAAGCCACAGTTAAGCTGTTCATATCTCAAGGATTTGGGAGTAGGGGTAGAGTCCTCTTTCGAAGAAAATTTGCACACCTGGTATGCCCTCCTGCCTGGGCAGAGTGAGATATGGTACTGTACCATCTGGGAGAGTTTTTCTGGGTTTCTACAGCTCAGAGATACAAGTAGATCATCAAAGAACACAATAAGCCAAAGCTCCGATGAATCTTGTAGATCACCAGCGTGGCCTCATTTTCCCTGGAGGGAGATGAGGAGAAATGACATGCTCAAGAGCAAAGGTGGGTTAGCAGGGGAACCAAAACTAGGACTGCGTCCGGCAGGCTTCCTAAACCCTAAACTAAGCAAACAACAATGACGACTACCAGCTACTGAACACCTGTTATATATGGGGTCCATGGCTGGGTGTTCTATGCATAAAGCCCTTTGTGAACACTGCTAATGCAGTGGAAATTGGTCATATGTGCGGCGGTGGGACTAGGCCATCCCTCTTTCAAGGCAGCATTGTTACTCTCGTGAGTGAGGAAACTGAGGCTCAGAGAGCTTATGAAAACCTGTGTGGAGACATAGAGCTGGAGCAGCACAGGATCCGAGGCAGGCCCTCTGAAGGTCATGCCTTCTCCTATTGCCCTGCCTTCCCATCTGCCATCAGCAGTCACCTTGGACAGCTTGTGTGCACTCCAGGTTCATTTCAGTCTCCCTAAAGCCCTGCCAAGTGGCGGGGAAAGAAACGAGGTCAGTGAGCCACAGTCCCTGTTGGTGTCTCCCTTAACCTGCGCCAGCCCTTAGATGTCACTGGCATCTCTCATTCCAGTCCTGTGTTATTTCATATTTGTAGGACTCTATTGGTGTCTCGTTGTACCTGGGAGGAATGGCAGCAGGAATGTGGAAAAGACAGCTAAGAAGACAAGAGTCAGGTGGTGACTTGTTGCCTAATTAGAAGCAAGACCCAGAACAACAGGACACATGTTTATTTATACCTTTGAAGAGTTGTATCATGTGACACAAGGTTGCCTAGTGACTAATAGCTGACATTGACCAGGCAGGACTGAGGTAGCTTGACTGTTTAGTCACTGAGGCCTAGTTCTGCCCTCCCACATATGACCAATTTCTAGCTTCAGTGGCTCCTAACATATGTTGAGTTCATACTACTGAGCTCCTTTCTCTCTGGGGACACTGGAGCTGAGATGAGCTGAGGTTTCAGCCATCCGTGGAGAGAGGACATGCAGACAATTGACTGGAAAACAGGCCAAGCTCAGGGGTGGGCCCTACCAGCCATGTTTTCAGGGCACTGGTGAACCAATGCCAGGGTAGGGCAGAGGAGCCCTGCCAGGGTGGGGATCTGTGAGTGCCCCTTTGGATAAATAGAGCAGCCTGTGGGACATAGTAGGCTCCCAGAAGTTGGACTGGGAGATCACAAGAACGTTCTTAGCAGCTGACACTTGTCACAGCTTCTATGAGCCAGGCAATGCCATAGTACATTTAATCCTCCCAACAACTGCATAAGGCTGGCACTTCACCCCCTAGTTTGTGTCAGACCTTTCCCACTGTGCAGCTGTGGACAATAATTTAATCTCTCCCGCCTCTGTGTCCTTGGTTGTGAATGGAGGTGTTGAGGGTATCCTCCCTCAAGGACTTTGTGAAAAAAAGATTAAATGCATCAATACAAGTACAGTGCTTCAAGACAGCCTGGTACCTGGTAATAACACATATTCAGCATTGTCTGTCATCAAGGAAAGTGCTATTATTTTCTTACTCACTTTGCAGGTGAGTTAACTGTGGCACCCAGCCAGGACTTGCACCCCGGCAGACAAGGTTCAGAGGTCGAATCCTTAGCCATCTATGCCATGACCTGGAGGGGGGGGGCACAAGTCCAGGAGGTCCAGAAAAGTTCTGAGGGGCACTGCAGAACCAGGTTCTAGGAGGGGCTGGAGAGGAAAAGGCCAGAGAAGCGAGGTCACCCAAGGTACCCTGCTGGAGGGGCTTGAAATAGAAACTGGAGGGATCTAGATTCTGTTGCTTAGGAGGAGGGAGGGGGAGAGAGAAGGCTGAGTGACTTCGCATGACAGCATTTGGCTGGGGATGGGATTTATCTCCAGGCAGTTACTTGAATCTAGTAAGAGCCATTTCAATGGCTCAACCAGAATAACAGAGGCTGGACAGCCTGGAGCCCTACTTGCCATGGCTACCCTGGGCCAGGCCCTCCCAGATTCTAGAAGGCATGTGAATGCTTCTCTGTGCAGTTTACAACTATGAATGCTCAAGAGACAAGATATGGGGTTGGCAAGGCCTACCTTCCCTGTTTCCTACTGCACTGAGAAAACCAGGGCCTCTTCACTGCCCAAGCCAAAGGAAATTTATGGTTATTTGCCAGTTTTTAATTAAGCATTTACTATGTGCCAGATGCTATTCTAGAAGCTTGAGATACATGCGTGGACAAAACGAGCAAACGGTGCAGTTGGTGATGAATTCTGGAGCTGAGCAGTGTGTAGCCTGTGCAGCTGTTCATGATCTGAATAGTGACTGTGAAGAAGTCCCACCCCTGGGAACATGGCCTGCCATCCTAGAGAGCAGAAGCAGAGCTCTGGCTTCATGACACTCTGAGAAGACAAAGCAGTGTGGGAAGCTCTCTTGTTCACCCTGAGTCCTTAGGGAGAAGATAAGTAGATGGGGAAGATGCTAAACATCTCCCTGTAGTTTTCCCAGAGAATTCCCCTCTGCACAAAATAGCTGCCTGTCTTGGATGTGACTTCTTTCTGGGAGACACTTAGAGTTCATCTGTCTAACTTGAGACAAACTGTTTCAGTTCTTCTCAAGCCCCATATTCAGTTCTTATGTGTTAATGCCATGGAGAGGGCCTCTGAGAGGTGGCCTGGTGACTCCATCTCCCCAGGCAGGACTGCTCCACCCTGCTCTGGGAACATGCAGGCCCTTTCTCTAAGACCAGTGGAGAAGCTGTCCTCGATGGCATCCCTGAAGCTCATGGCTTCCGTCTGGGAAGACTGCGACCTGCAGCGCTTTGTGTCAAGGTGCTGGCTCTAAAAACAGGCTTGTGCAGGCTATAGTCCTCCTTCCAGTGCCATTGAGGGGTGGAAACTGGAACACATCAGCCCATACTTGTCTATCCCCTTGGTAAGATTACCCCCTCCACCTCGCTTACCTAGGAGCAACTCTAGAGGAGGCAATTATAGGGTGATGTGATTGAGTGCTAAGAACTCCCCCAGCCACAGTCTTGCTCCCCCAAGCCCTTTAAGGGGCAGAAAAGAATCCAAACCCTGCTTCCCCGTGTGTAGTTGCTGGGGTGGAGCATGCGGGCCAGCAGAGGGAGCCAAGGAGAACTGAAGACAGATATGGGGAGCAGGCAAGGCCCGAGGGTGAGGGCAGGGAGAACAAGAATTGCCTGGTTCTCCCTTCCTGCAAGGAAGTCACCCCAGCTGTGCAGAGGCCAGGATAGGGAAATGAGGATGCCCTTGGTGTGAGTGATGGAGGTCAGATTGCTAAGAGAACTCCCAGGCAAGAGGAGTGCTGAGCCTGAGTGGAAGGGGAAGGAGAGCAGCCCAGGTCCACATTCAGACCAGCCAGAGGCCAGGGACTGAGACTGTGAGCTCACTACATCCTTCCTGCCGGAGAAGTAGGGTTTGCAGTGAACACAGAGGTGGCAAGTTGTCAGTGATAAAAGCCGCCCCTGGGAAGACAAGGTTCTCCTGGCACTGAAACTCCCGCCCACCACACCAATGCATATTCTTAGCATGTGCAGAACCATTTTTATATGCCAAGTAATTGCCAGCGATTATTCTATTAAAACTCATTGAAATATGAAGCCATGGCATTCCTCTGTTAAGTTTAATGCCTCATTGAAAAACCTAACAAAAACTAACAGAACTCAGAGGTTCTGATGGAACAAATTAGTTCAGTCACCAAATGGGAGTAGCTTCTCTTCAGGACAGGGACAAGGCCAGGTTTCTCCAATCCAGTGGTTCCAGCTGCTTCTAGTCAAGGCAGATGAATTTCCTCCATACTCTTGTAGTCATCTTTAAATTTTTGGAGCCAAGAACCTATGTGACAACTTGCTTGACAGAATAATATATCTCCAGAGGTGAATGACCATCTTCTCCATACCTGGTTCATATTTAATGGTTCATTCTATGGGCCTTCAGAATCCAAGCTGTGAAGACACATTAAGGAGTTCAGTTCTACAGTAGGATGTCATCACTGGATCAGCAAGATAGCCTTGGCATTGGGCCTCTGTTCTTCCTCAATTTTAGGGTTTACTTGGCCCAAAATGAGGCAATAGGATTTATTACTAATGGATCAGTTCTGCCCTGAGGGAGAATGTGGAGTGAAGTTATCTTGGCGGTCCCACTTAGCTTTGTGATTCAGTGATGTTGAAACAACTGTATGGTTGAATCATTTTGACTGTAGGCTTATCCATCCCAAAGGCTACATGCTCACAGAAGCAGCTGCATGTCTCCATTCGACACATGGGCACAGTCATGTACCCACATCTTCCTTTGCCTGACTGGAGTCATCCTCAAAGGCCTGCAGTCTCCATCACAATGCATTGGGGTTGGTCTTGTCCACAGGTGATGTACCTAGGTAGTGCAGAGCTCATCTGAGGCCCAGTGTGCAACAGCCACCCCAGCTGTGTATATGGGACAGTTGGTTGTCATGGTAACATTCGGGACAAGCACATGTGGGACACATCTGGACTTCTTTTCTTGGGCTTTTTATTGGCCTGTGAAGTAGGGGGATATGATGTTTAAATGGATACAGTTTTAGAAGGAGTGCCCTAGACGAGGTATTTTCCCTCGGCCTTTTCCTATTTTAGGTCCAAGAGCAGAGGGAGTAGAAACCTTCCACCTTTCTGTCCCTACTAACTTCTCACATACCAGCTGAAGTGTAGTGAATGTGAGCATTCTATTAAGCCCGCAAGAAGAGAGCCCGTGACTAACCCCTAAGACTTGTGATTAGGTAGGACCTCAGGAGGTCCTTATCTTGTCCACTGAAAGTGAACAATACTCCAGGACAGATATTATAGGGTTGAGACACTGCTCATGTGGTGCCATAGATCCTGAGAAGCACCCTGTGTCCCACCCTCAACCCTAGGACTTGGGACCAGATCTAAATTGACTACCCATCTAGACCCACCCTGACCTTGGGCATCAGGTAGCCACAATGGGACAGGTACAGAGGTAGGATTGACCTTTGCATCTCCACTCTCTCTCCAGGCCCCTAGACTTTCCTGCCATGAAGGCACATACTTCTTGGTCCCACATTATTAAGCAGGTCCCTGGAAAGAGCTGCATGTGATAGCCAGAAGTTATGGGGAGGTGTGACACCTAACAACCCGAATTCAAATTCCAATTCCACCAACAGCCTCCTCCATGATTATGGGCAAGGGTATGTCTTTGTAGAATGGAGACATCAATAGTCCTTGCTTCCCAGGGTTTTTAAAGTAATGAATATGATGTGCCCAAGAGGGCCCCTGGCAATGATAGGTGATTAGTAACTGTAGGATCTACTGCCCTCATGAACTAACCATCCTGTGTAAGAATTTAGAGTTCTGCTGGCCAGAGAAGAAACCTCCCTAGAAGTAGGCAGAACATGGCCATGTGGCTCCTGAATATAATCAGTGAGAAGGAAAGGTAAAGAGCAGTGTGTGATGGGGCAACCAGAGAGGTGTTCCTGGTAGGAGAGGAGTGGCTGAAATTGGCTCTAACAAGCACAATGGAATGCATACAAAGAAAGGTATGAGGAGAGGAAGGGAACAGCAAAGGTATAGGATGCAGTGAGTTCTGGGCCAGGGCAGATAGGAGAGCATGAGGGATCAGAAGCCGGGGAGTGAAGGGCTCAAGTGCTGCTGGATATTCGGTACTGGCTACAGTGGCAGCCAGATAGCAGGGGGCAAGGCACTGTTTCTCCTGTGAGGTAGTGCAGGTGGCTGAGTCAGAGACACAGGCCCCTGTAGGAAGTCCTGGAATTCCAGGGTGTCTGCACCTGGAGAGTCTGGAGTCCTGTCCTGTGCAGAGGAAGGAGGGGCCTGCTGTTTTCATTTCCTCCATTTAATTCATTTCCTCCATTTAATTCATTTCCTCCAAGGCGGCCTCTTAGGACCAGGTCTACAAGGAGCCAAGGCTCCATTTTTGCTAGCTGTGGACCATCCAGCCTGGGTGTTTCACTTTGGTGGCCCTGGAAAATCCCCTGGCAGAGGAGCAGCCAGGCATCTGGGCTTCAGCTCTGGTCTTAGGCCACAGTTCTGCTCCTTCAGGACCCACCTGCCTCCTACAGGCTCCGATGGATACCATTCCCTAGCTGGGCCCTTTTCCCTGGAAGGGACGAAGAGGGTGTTGAGCAGGCTCTTCCTGGGCCATTGTTACAGAAGGGAGAGAAAAGATGTGCTGGTACTCCATCCCAGAAGCCTGGCCTGCACTCCGCACACCAGCTGTTCTGTCTCTCGCCACAGGGTACCGAGAGGTCACTGCTGTTTACAATCCCCTGCACATCTGTTCTGAGTCACGCATTCATTCATTTAATCAGTCGTCATTCACAAAATATTTTTGAGAGCCCACTATGTGCACAGAGCTGTGATCTCCTCTCAGAACAAGTTTAACTGAAGATGGATTCTTGGGACACACAAATGGATGAATGATGTTGGGGAAACTACCCTTAACAGTCTCAAGAAGGGCTGGGGAGAAAAACAGGACTCTAATCCTTTCTCAGAACCAGCTCCTCCCAAGCCTTCTTTGTCTTGATCAGTGGCAAGTCCAGTCTGAGACGTGTGGGGGCCCAAATCCTCAGAGACACTGACTCCACACTTTCCCACACTTGGCTCATCTGCAAATTCTAATGGCTTCAAGATACACCCAGCATCTGACCACTTCTCACGACCACCATGGTCACCACTCTGTTCCAAACTACTGTCATTTCTTAGCTGTACTGTCGCCACTGCTTCTGCCTCCAAGCCCAGCAATGTGTCTCCATGCCAGAGCCAAGTGACCTTTCTGAGCAGTCACATCTGCTCCAGACCTGCCAAGGGTTTGCTCCAAGTGAGAGGCTGAGTCTGTGTCGTGACCCTGAAGGCCCGGAGCGCTGTCTCCCCTCACACCTCTGCCCGAAGCCCACCACTCTCCCTTCCTCCTTTTCTCTGCAGCCATGCTGATCTCCTGCCTGAACTTCACACACAGGAGGAATAAACACCTCAGGGCCTGTGCTTGGGCATTTTCCCCCTTTCTAGAACTCTCTTCTCCAGATGTCCATGTAGGTTGCTCCCTCTCTTCCTTCAGAGTTTTAGTGCAATGTCATTTCTCAGAGAAGCCTTCCCTGGCTTCACTCTTACTGTCCTTCCCAACAGACTATAAGTTGCATGGAGATAGGGTTTTGATCGCTTTTGCTCCAGCACCCACTACAGCTGGGCCAGGCCCTAACAGTGGGGAGCTGTTTCTTAATACAGACAAAACTCAATGCTTAAACATCATGGGAGTCTGACCAGGGAAACATATAGATCTTCTCAGTGTGCTGGCTGGTAGTATCCCCTCCTCGGCCCAGTGTGCTGAGAGATCACAGTTCCCCACACATTTGTTCTAGTCCCAATTTATGCAATCAATCATCATTCACTAAATATTTTTGAGAGCCCATTATGTGCACAGGGCCTTGTTAGCTTTCAACAGAAGTTTAACCAGAGATGAATCCTGTGAGCCTAGCAGTACCATGCTCCCAGCCTTTTCTCTAGGGCCCAACTGTGGACATTGAAATCAAGGACACCCTCCCTCGCCCTGCTCTGGGCAGAGCCAAGTGTGGACTCCCTGCCCACTACTCCCCTCCTCAGATCCTTTCTCCTCTCAAGGTCACATTTCGAGGTTAACAGATAGAGAGAGTCTGATCCTTCATGTCAGCCTCTCTTCCACTGCCCATCTCACAGTCTCCAAGCCCTATCTCACAGCCCCCAGCTCTCCACAGACTCCCTGGGTTACATCCATTTCTAATCACAGGACTATGAGAATGTCAAGTCATACACATGCCTTTCTTTGGCCCTGTGCCTACATTTTCATTCCTCAAATTGCTGTAAGTTATCAGTCAACAGATGTGGTCACATCACTCATCCTATCACTAGCCCAGACACTGCAATGCTTTTGGAGAGAAAAGAGTGGGTTGACCCTATCTTTGGGGAGCTAGCCCA
The DNA here is from genome assembly GCA_004027025.1 of Myocastor coypus. Classification (NCBI taxonomy): domain Eukaryota; kingdom Metazoa; phylum Chordata; class Mammalia; order Rodentia; family Myocastoridae; genus Myocastor; species Myocastor coypus. The sequence goes on along the minus strand of PVJA010003396.1, from coordinate 80,559 downwards.
GACACTGCAATGCTTTTGGAGAGAAAAGAGTGGGTTGACCCTATCTTTGGGGAGCTGGAGACTGAGGTCTTTTAGGATATTGCACCAGCCTCTTCCTCCCTGCTTTAGAAACAAGGCAGCTGTCCTAACCAGGTTACTGACATCTCCAGCATCCATCGCCTGCCAAGCCAGGCCTCTCCTCATTATAGCCCCTCTGTTAACCAATGATCTCTCTTCAAGTCTTTCAGGGTAGGGAAGAGGGAAACAATCCAGTGGGAGGGGCTTGGAGCTGGGTATGGGGATAAGGTGCCAGGGTTGGGTCCTCTCTTTTGGGGACTCACGCAAGGAAACACAACATATATTGGCTTTATCGACTAATGTTGGAACGCCTGTTGCCACGGCAGCAGAGCACTCCCACTGCAGAAGATGGTGAGAAACATGGAATGTGAAAAAAAAAAAAAAAAACAAAAGAAGAGCCAGATGGAGGGAGAGGTTGCATTAGAGAGCATCAGAAAGTTCTAGCATGTTAAGAGGACTATTGAAAGGGACCACTACCTGGCATGGAAAGACCCTCAAAGAGTGACAGGATCAGCCCTGAAAGGATGGCACTCCAGGGGTACACCCTGAGCTAATTCATGGATCCACCTCAAAAATTGACAAGTGGTGCATGCTGCAGGGGGCAGTGGGCTCAAGGTCTAGGTGGCAAGGTGGATCTGTGCCTCTCCTCTGGGTATCCCCTCAAAAGAAGCAGAATTCCAGGAGCTGTATATGGAAAGGAAGAAAAGGCCTTGGGATTTGGAGAATATAAATATCCCATGAGAGGAGGCAGAGAGAAATACAGAGAGGAGGAAGAGGAGGAAGAGGAGGAAGAGGGGGAGGAGGAGGAGCAGGAGGAGGAGGAGCAGGAGGAGGAACTAGGCTGAAATGCAGACCCAAAGGGGGGGATGAGATAACCAGGCAGGCAGTCAGGCAGGCAGGCAAGGAGGAAGGAAGGAAGGAAGAAAGTTAGTTCAGGGCCCTGGGGGCAGTGGGCATCCAATGACAAGGACGTGCAGGTGGGACATGCAGGTGGACAGAGCAGTGAGTGGAATAGTGTTTCATAGCAACTCTAAAGAACTTAACCACCTGGACCCGGTGAGATGGCTCAGTGGTCTAAAGCGCCTGCTTGGGAAGGCTTGGGCGGCTTCATGGACCATGGTTCGATCCCCGGCACCACATGCTGCACCAGCCTTGCCCTTGGGGCAGGCTGAGCTGGCCTTAAAATTAGTGAATAAACAAAGGTTCTGAAACAATAAATAAATAAATAAATAAATACATACATACATACATACATACATACATACATTTAAAAAAAAAAAAAAAACTTAACCACCAGAGATGAGGGACCAAATGGAACTAGGGAAGAGAACATGAGCTTTTGTCTGCACTGGAAGGACTAGATCATGGTGGGCATAATGTGTTTCAAGCAAGATGCTTAGCAGTTCATTTATTTTGGATAAGGAGATGAGTTTATGTGCAGGAAAAAATATTTACAGATAAGAAGCAAGAACTACTGTAATCTTATAAATTGGACTATAGGTGTCCTTAGATTTTCCAGGTGCTACTTTTAGGAAAGGTGGGGTTCCCATATGAGTGATTCAGGGACATCTTGTATAAATTATACAGTGGCCCTGAGCAAGGATGAGGACTGTAGAGATGATGGTTTGTGGCATTGTTACACGTGGCCAGTGGGCGGGGGAAGGGGGGATGGTTATACTACTTATTCAAAAGTTTGACACCGAATAAGGTCCTTTGTCCCTTTCATGAGCTAGAGCCTCATACTCAGGCACGCAGATGACACTTCCTGTGCTCCATGCCTGGCCTCATCCTTTGTGCCCTCTCTACTTGGCCAATTTCTGGCATGACAGCACTTCTTTCCTCTTAACCAGCTCTTTCCTGCTTGTCATTTCCTAGTTGGACTCACAATCCCTGGCTCCCCCTGAATTTCTAAGAGCTGGGCCAGACTTCTAAGGACAGCAGGCCTCATGTTCTCTGCCTTAGGACCTTCTGATGGCTGTTGGCACCCAGTCCCTTCCCTCCACTCCTTTGAGGCACAGCCTGTTGTAATTCCTATAATTAGAACATACACACACCTATGCCTGTCTACTTGTGATGAATGGGTGGGACATTGCCTTTTTACAGGGACAGGATTATTTCCCTGAGTCTTGTATTGTCTGCCTTGTATTTCCTGCCAGACAGAGTTCCTTGAGAGCACTTTCTCTATCTCTGAGGCCAGCCAAGGACCCAGGCCCTTTCAGTTTCAGAATCTTATGTTCTCAGTACTGAGTCTGTTATGATACCTGTCCTTGAAGATTTAAGCCATCTCCATCCAGCTGTAGGAAGGCAGGAAGTCCTGGGCTCTAGCCAGGACCAGAGTCATGCAGGATACAGACCCATTGTGCAGCCTGGAGGCCTCCAAACCCTTTTAACCACCACAGCTGCAACACCTGCCCCATGCAAGGGCTGAGAGAGGTAGTTTCCAGCTCAGATGAGGGTATATCCATAAGTTTGTCTCACACCAGCCAGCCTTGATGCTCAGTGCTAGGAGAGTGAATGAACCAGAAGACACGGACACAGAGGTCCTCAGATTTGAGGGAAAAGGAGAGGAGGAGCTGGAGGGATGGAGGCTGAGGATGGGGTGGGGAGTAACCAGATGGTTACTGTGTTCTGGCACCATTTCCGAGCTTTACAGCCCCAGCATACAGCTGTACCTGGAGCCTGCCCTTCCTGGAGCAAGCTTGCTGACAGAGCATTCCCCTCCACTGGCTCTTGCCCATTGCCTCTTCTGAGAACCTTTGTCTTGGACAACCTGACCCTGACTTGGGAGGCCATGGGAAATAGGTAGTGCCACCTTCTGCTCTACAGGGGGGTGGGGGAGGGAGAGGACAATCCTGGGTAATAGGCTGCCTGCTCTGACTGGCTCTTGCTGCCCCCCCTTCACCCCTCTCCCCTGACCCCAGGTAGGAGGAAGGAAGGAGCAGGGCTGGAGAAATGTCCGTTTAGATAGCCTAGCAGCCCTGCTTCAGGGCTGGCAATGTTAAGCCTCTCCTGAGTCCCTAGGATTGACCCAGGACTTGATGATCCCCCAAGTCCTTCCACCTAGGATGCTGGTATTATAGTGGGATAGTGAGCCAGGGGGTGTCTATGACTTTGGCAAGGTCATGCAGGCAACTGGAATGGGAACCCCATCTCTTTATCCCAAGGGCTCCAGTGCCCTCAGACCCCTACCCCATCACCCAACCCTCTACCTTCTATGCCCAGAAGAGCACCCTTGTGTCTCAGATGTAAGCTAGGAAGAAGGGACTCCAGGGTGAAACGGAGAGTGGTTTGGGACAGGAGCCCCGCAGATCGGGCTAGCTGCACAGATCAGTAGTTCTCTCTAGCTTTCTTACCTGTACTCCATCGGATGCCTTCTCCCAGGCTGCAAAGGACCCCCGAGCACTCTGAGAACCCAGCCTTCCTCTAAACTAAGACCCAGGACACAACCTGGCCCCCTCTCTTATTTGCCCCGTACCCCTCACTCATCCACCCCTGGAGCTTGCTTGCAGATACCTCCCCCTCCCGAGCCAGAAATAGACACTCACGCTCTCCACCTCCCTCCCCTCGCGCACACTCCTCCCCTCCTCCTGTTTGCTCCCCGCCTTCTCCTCCCCTGCTTCCTCCCTCAGAGCTGCAGCCCGCAGCCTTTGCTGGAGCGGGCAGCTAGCTGAGTGCGGGAGGGCGCTGCCCGGCGGTAACCAGACTGGGACTGGGAGGCCGCGGCTGGGGCCGGGCGCGGCGGTACCTCCGAGCTTCGAAGCAGCCTTGGGATTTCTATCCTTCCTTTGACTGATTTTTAATTTTTAATTTCTTTCCCCGCCCCGCCCCTTTTCCTCCGACCCCGCCCCATCGCTTCACGGCTTCCTTGCTCTTTCCTTTGCCCCTGCCTCCTTCCTCGCGTTTCTTTCCTGGGCGTCCCCGGCTCGGCGCCCTCGTCCTCCCGTGCTGCCACCCCCTCCTCTCCCTTCTTCCTCGGTTTCTTCCGTCCTCTCCCCCTCCTCCGCCTGCTCCCCGCCCCCTCCCCCGCCCTGTGCCTGCAGACGCGCGGATCGTCCATGCGCTCCTCGCGGGCAGAATGCTGGGCAGCAGCGTCAAGAGCGCGCAGCCTGAGGTGGAGCTGAGCAGCGGTGGCGGCGACGAAGGCGCTGACGAGCCGCGGGGAGCCGGCAAGAAAGCGGCTGCAGCCGACGGCCGAGGCATGCTGCCCAAGCGCGCCAAGGCTCCCGGCGGAAGCATCGGTATGGCCAAGGCCAGCGCAGCAGAGCTGAAGGTCTTCAAGTCCGGCAGCGTGGACAGCCGTGTCCCTGGAGGGCCACCCACCTCCAACTTGCGCAAACAGAAGTCGCTCACCAACCTCTCGTTCCTCACGGACTCCGAGAAAAAGCTGCAGCTGTATGAGCCCGAATGGAGTGACGATATGGCCAAGGCACCCAAGTGTTTGGGCAAGATGGGGTCTAAGGGCCGCGAGGCCCCGCTGATGTCCAAGACACTGTCCAAGTCTGAGCACTCGCTCTTCCAGGCCAAGGGTAGCCCCGCGGGCGGCGCCAAGACCCCCCTGGCCCCTCTAGCGCCCAGCCTGGGAAAACCCAGCCGGATCCCGCGCGGACCTTACGCTGAGGTCAAGCCACTCAGCAAGGCGCCAGAGGCGGCGGTGAGCGACGATGGCAAATCGGATGATGAGCTGCTCTCCAGCAAGGCCAAGACACAGAAAAGCTCCGGGCCAGTACCCCCCGCCAAGGGCCAAGAGGAACGTGCCTTCCTCAAGGTGGATCCCGAGCTCGTGGTGACCGTGTTGGGCGACCTGGAGCAGCTGCTCTTCAGCCAGATGCTGGGTGAGTCCTGCCGCTCCGCCCCACCCCACCCCGCCCCAGGCTTTCCCCTGGTCAGCTGCAGGGGAAGAATCCATGGGACTCTTCCGATCACTGAGCTGGTGAGGAGGAGCACTGAGCACAGATGTACAGGGCTGGCCCACCTCTAGACACGCATGGCTAAGCGTGTCTGCAAGACGCCAAGTGTGAGAGCCCAGGCCCTACTCTCGCCTGCCTGAGATGAGGCTGGACAATGGCCTAGGGAGTTGGGTTCTCAGAAATAGATCCCAGTTGCGTCCTGTAATTTTAAAGTCCACAATTCTGATGTGGTATGATGTGGGGCTGGGTGAGACCTCTGCTCTGAAGACAGGAGAGCATCAGCCTTGCTGCTGGCGTCTTCTGGGGAGAGCCTGTATCTAGAGGACAGATGTGGGGAGAGCAGATGTCAGCGCCAGTTGGCTCTGGAGCTGAGCTGAGGCTCTACTTCCTCTGTGGATCCCGGGTGGGAGCGCGAGTCGGATTTCCCGGGTGTGGGGTTCTTGGCAAGGAGAAACGTCTGGGGCTAAGGGCCTGGCAGACAGCCAGCTGCACACATCTGGATGCGCATCCTACACCTCAGCCCCGGCTCTGGCCCCAGTCTCCTAATCCCCAACCCAGGATCTTTTAGAGAAATGTCTACATTTTTGTGCTGAGGCTAGGCTTTGACCCTTTGGCTAATGGAAGCCGAGCAGGCGGGAAGGGAGGAACAAAGATTGCTCTAGTGGAGGAAGCACTAAGAGCTCCTCCATTGTTCTCAAAGCCTGAAGAGTCGATGCAAAAAATCCCGGGGCGGCTGTCTAAAACTGCAGCTCTCCCTAGGCCCCCTGCTCTCAGGGACTGATGGATCAAGGCTGTGCTTGGACAAGGAGCTGCTGAGCCATGGGAGCCTGCGCGGGCCGGTTGTTGGGGTTAAGGGATGGGAGAGACGGCGGCCAGCGAGGCCTGGAGCCTAGGCGAGACTCGGTGGCTGCGGGAACTTGTTGCCATGGCTGGACTGTGGGTCGTCCGGAGCTGGCACAGTGGGACGCTAGCTTGCGGGTCCCCTGCAGGCTGCCCGCCCCACTGGGGACCGGGAAGGGGCGTGTCTGTGCGTGTGAAGGGGCGGGGCCGAGTGACGGGGCAGCAGCTTGAGTGACAGGCGGGCAGACAGTGAGGATGGATGAGAGAGCTCTCCTGGTCGACCTGTAGAAGACAAAACTGGAGGAGTCTGGTTGGGTCTACTGCAGTCTTCCAGCTCTGGAGTGAGCCAGAATGAGGGTCGTCTGACCAGGTGCAACGATTTCAGCCCTGAGAACTGATCCTCACACCGAAGGCCGAAGATGGGCTTTGCAGAGACAATCAGGAGACTGGACAAGGGCAAAAAGGGAAGAGCAGCCTCATCCCTAGAGAAACCCTCCTGAAAGTCAGGCATCATGGTGTAGCTAGGGATGGGCCAGGGCAGAGTGGCAGGGCAGCCTCACGCTACACAGGATGTTTGTCATCCCATGCCCAGAGCCTGCTGAGCCTGCCTTCAAGGAGCTTGCAATTTAATGGGAATAGACAGACAGCAGAGGAGGGAAAATAGAATAATTGCAGGCCTGAAAGAAGGCTGCAGGGAAAATGATATTGGACTGTGTGCTGGGGAGGAGCTGGGAAGGGGAGGCTTGCTTTAGGCTTGCTGAAGGTAGAGTAATCAGATTGTGACTGGGGCAGAAGAGGAGGCAGCAGCCTGACAGGATGAACGTTCTTCAAGGATTCAGAAGAGGTTGGACACTTCTATGTGGCTTATATTGGGCACAGACTAGCGGAGGACACAGGCCTGTGTTCAAGGTCAGGGCTTCCCCTGGCTGGGGTGACGTAGCCCATCTGGCCTTCCCCTGTCCTGGCAGTGTCCCACACTGCTCCAGGAACTGGCTATCCTTCGAAGACTTCTTTGTGGCTTCAAAAAAGCATGGCCACAGAAACATTGACAGCCAGTTCTAGAACTGGCTTGGAGCCTGGGAGGGGAAGCTGAGCTGTAGTTCCTCATTCCTGCTCGGCAGCTGTCACTTCTCCAGGGACACTTCCAAGGGAGCCTCTTGCAGCCATGGGGTGGGGAGAGATCACTGGCCATCTAGATGGTGAGATGTAGGATTAAAGGGATGAGGGTCTGTCCCCTCTGAGTTGATTGTGACAGGGAAATTCTGCATCTGTCTCCTCAGACCCACCTCACATCTCTTTCTAGAAGGCTAGACTGAGAGAAGGGAAATGTGGAAGGTGCAGAGGGCCCTGGTCAAGGTGGTATCTGTTGACACGAACCACCAGAGCTGTCCTGAGGACCCTGAGAGGGCAGAGGGACAGTGCTGTCAGCTGGGAGAGGCGAACTGGGAGAGTTGGCTGAGTTGGCTGGACTGAGTCCAAATGAGAGGTCCAAAGTGGGGTGGGGGCCCTAGGGGGCAGTGCTTGGAATCAGGTGGGTGGGGTGTCAGCTGATAATTCCAGGGGAAGGTTTTCTCCTGTGCTAAGGTGGAGGATAAACTGACCAGTGAGGGTGCAGAGAAAGGTAGAAAGGATTTGCTTCCCAGGGCCCATGAGGTGTTCCCTTGTCAGGACAGGCCCTTGGTATGCAGCAAAGTGGTTCTGAGGAGAGTGGCTGACCTGATGTCTAAGGATGGTGGCTAAAGACACAGGAGATTTGACCCCACTCGTGAGGCTCATTGTTAGGCTCTGCACACTCTCTGGTACTTTCTCAGACCCAAGAAGCTGCCAAGACCCAATTTCTGAGGCAGATGGTGGGGGGAGGTGAGGCAGCCCCAAATAAGAGCCTTTCTGGAATAAAAGGGAAGAACTGAAACCTGATCATCCCTTTTCCAGAAATCAGCTGGGGCCCAGATGGTTTAGATAGACTCCCTGTCCCTTCCCCATCCATGGAAGCTGCCAAGTAATAGGGTCCCACTGGGGAACCCTAGCAACTTAGAAGACTGAGGGGTGGGTCTAGGAGAAAATGGCCCATCTCCAGGAATCAGAGACCTTAGTCCACAAAATGCAGTTTGGCACAGTGAGGAAGACTACCAAGCCTGGGTGAGGGGGCAGGGCAGGGAGATATATCCTTTAAGGGCCCTGTCCAGAAGTCCTAAGCTCTGGGATCTCCCCTGGGGCTTAGTTTCTCCATTTGTGAGTCGAAGAGACTCTCCCAAGACTCATCCTTACCCTGTAGGGATGGGGTGGTGATTAGACCTGGAAAATGTCCCACATGGTTTAAAGAGAGCATAGAGTGATGCACAGTATTTGAATACTACAAGAGCACTCCTCTTCCTCATTGGCTTGTCCTAATCTCAGAACGAGGCCAAATAGAAATAAGAAAGAAAGATATGAGAAGGAAAGAGAAGAAAGGAAGCTGTTCATTTCCTTTGGACAGGAAAGAAGAAAAGTAAGGATGGAAGGAAGGAAAGATGGAAGGAAATAAGGAGAAAGAAAGAAAAACAAAGAAAGAAAGAAAGAAAGAAAGAAAGCAAGCAAGCAAGCGATCCATTTCTGAGTCCTTTGCTTGCTAGGCTGGTGGGGTAAGGTAAGGGCAGCTATAGGTTGGATGGGTTGCTCCAGAGCATTTACTCAGGGATAATTTGGGATGAAATGTCTTCACACATCTTTTCCCCTTTTTATTCAGTGCTTTTGGGGGCAGGGTAGGCAGAGGATATGTGAACTCTGCAAAAACCTGCTGCCCTGATGTGTGAGCACAGCTAGCACCCTCCACCTCAGCATCAGCGCCCACTCAGAGCCATGCCTGTTATTTCCAGGGGCTTCCTTGGCCTAGGAAGAGAGCATGGATGATGTTCATCTTCCTAGCAAGGGAGGCTTGCTCCATCACAGGAAGGGCTCTGGCAGGTGCAGGCCGGCATGCATTCGTGTATTGTGTGGCGCAGGAACTGGCCTAACGCCTCAGAGGGTGAAGCCTCCTAACCCCACCAGAGTTGCACTCAGGAGAACATTTCTTTTCCTGCTGTGATGAGGGTGTTTTCTTCCATGACTGGCTTGGGCCTCTACCCAGGAGGTTGACAGGAGGTCCTGCTCTTGCACTGTGGCCATGGCCTTACTCAGATTGCTGCAGCTGGAGCTGTTCTCACACAGCAGCCCAGATTCTGCCTTAGGGCAGGCTCTCCACTCTGAGGAGATGGCAACAAGGAGCAGACATGCTGCTCTGGTTCCAGCAGCCACTGTGGTTCCCTGAAGCATGAACTGACCCAGGGAGATGCCTATAACCATCCTCCAGTGGCTCCAACCCTGAACACAGGCCTATCTAGAGCTGGATTGAATGGTTACCATGTCACCTGAAACCCTAGGGTGTTTCCTAACCTCCCTCTTACTCCATGTTTCCCCACTCCTTCACCCATTCTGCTTCTGGGACTTCAGCTACCTCCTCCTTAGTCCCCCTATTCCAGGCTGTTAGCACCAGATCCTTGCTCTTATGCAGCACCTCTCTCTCTCTCTCTCTCTCTCTCTCTCTATATATATATATATATATATATATATATATATGCCATCCCTGACAGCCTCTAATCCCATGGCTGAAGGCACAGGGTGCCCACTGTGGCTCTCAGCTCTCAGGTGAGTTCCCCATGGACCCCACTGAGCGGAGCTCCCTGCTCCCCAACTGCAGCTCAGCACCCTACAGTGTCTCCCTGGACAGCTAGCGAGCAGGAAGTCCCCTCCTCTCTGCAGAGCACAGCGCCTTGCTCAGCCCTCTGTGAGATCTCATAGAACCACTGAATGGAAATCGTCTAGTGGAGCCTCCCACCTAAAGCTGAAACTAATCCTTCTGTAGCATCACAGGCAGGTGGGTGTTCTGTTTACTCACTCCTAATGACAGAGGGCTCACTACCTTATTTTCCTGAAAAGCATTCATTACTAGAGCAATCTTTCTTTGTTTTAAATGTTGAGTCAAGATGCTATCTTCTGGGAATTTCCATCCATGGCCCCAATTTTTTCTCTGGGTATTTAGAGATCCAGCTAGTGCTATTCACGGTTTTCTTATGTTTGAGGTCAGACAGCTATCCAAGCTCAGTGCCATCATTTCTCCCTGGACCCTCCTCCTCTTTCATTTTTCATCTTCTTCTCTTTCTCCTGCCCCTCCCCTTTCTGCTCCTCTTCCTCTACCTTTTTTCTTCTTCTTTTTTTTTTTTTCAGTGTTCTCGTCAGGTTTTCCTTCTTTTTTTTTTTTTTTCCAATCTTTTTATTGTTTAAATTTAACAATGGCTATATTACATATTTTCATCATCAGATCAGTTTAGATTAATACATATAGGTATATAAGATTGATCAAACAATTAAACATTAATCTTTCTAAATCCACATTACTTTTTTTTTTTTCTTTTCCCCCTTCTTTTCTTTGAAAGTTGACATATTGCATATTGTCCTCACAATCATTCTATAGAGTGCAGGTGTGGGCATGACCCGCCTCCCTATTGATGTTGCATAGAAAAAAGAAAGATTCTTCTTTTTGTTTTCAATAAGATCTGATGGGAGAGAAAGGAGCCTGGCTTGTTTATCTGGTTCCTGGGCCCTGTGGAGTCCAGCTCTGCCCCTCATGTCACCTACCTCCACCTCTCATAATGTCTGCGTCTCAGGGTGGCTCCCTGCTGGGACATATCACACCTGGCCACATTCTCCTCACCAACCCTCCTCTGCAGCCTTCTCTCTTAGCCTGAAACCAGGAGCTAGCCAGCCAGTGGAGGGGAAGTGGACTCCACATGTTTCTCATTTGTGCTGGCTGACCTCACCCCACACCCTGTTTGGATTACCCAGATGTATTTGATGTCCCAGGAGCCTGCAGCCTTCTCCCTCTCTGATCAGGAAGGGCCAGGGGGCCAGGCCTTGCTTATGCCCCTTGCATGAGCAAGCTACCTCCAATAGGAGCCCCTTGAAGGCCTGGTGAGTCTGCTACCTTGGTACCTTCCTCTAAGCTGGCTGTTCTAAGGTCTGGGAAGCAAGAAAACAGAATTTTGGGTTTCAGTTCTATCTTGTTCATTGAACCCAGGTCTCTCCTTCCTTCTGACCAGCAGAGATCAGAGTACAGATGGGGAAGATGCCCCAGGAACTGTTTCTGTTTCCGCATTGGAGCTGAGGTAGGAACGGAATTGTACCAGGAATGTGTCCAGCATGATTATCCATAATGGTGTTATGCCTGAGTAAGTGGGGTAGGCTTGTCAACTTTTGTATCTATCTTCTCCCCCAAAATTTTATAGCTCTGGCATGTAGAGATACAAAGTGCATGGAGTAGGAAGCTTTGGTTAGGAGAGAATGAGAACCAACCCTTCAGAAGACTGTAGACTCCTTGAGCCTGGTCTAGGGCTGCTTTGGAAGGGGAGAAGGTGTAACTTGTCCCAGTTACAAGTTTACCCACGAAGACTTGGACTCTAGCATGTTTCAGGCTCTTATGGTTAACACCGATATACACTCCATGTTTGACGCTAGTCTTTTCCAGCTCTGCTCCAGCCAAACCTCAGCCAGGCAGCCAGGAATCAGCAGAGGGTGGGCCTTGGCCAGAGCCATCTGAGAGTCTATTTTAGACATCTCAATGATACATTTCAGGGCCACTGGGGTGGGCGGTTCACCATAATGACTTCTAATTTCTGGGTAACATCTCTTGCCCTGAGCTTCTCTGGTACTATCTCTTGCAGCTTAGGGACATGCAAAGCAAGAATAAGGACAGATTCAAGCCCTGGTGTGCTGTAAATACATTCACTGCTGCTCCCTATGGAATCCCAGAGCTGTCTTGAGGGTTGTTCGAGATATTGATGTTCATGTAGTCTGGTCTAGGCACTGGTCTTTTTTTTTTTTTTTTATGTATTTGGTGTAGGGTCTCACTATGTAGCTTGGACTCAATGATCCTCCTGTTTTCAGCCTCCCCAGTGCTAGGATTAAAGGTATGCACCACCACACCCAGACTCAGTGGCCTGCTTAGCATGCCCAGAAGTGGGGCTGGTGTGGCATGTGGTGCCAGGGATCGAACCCCACTCCTTGTCTAAGCAGGCACTTAGTCTACTGAGCTGTTAGGCTCAGCTCCAAGTACTTTCATGGAGAGCTCAGGTTGCAAGCTCAGCTTTGGGCTGATTGGTGAGATAGTGAATGTGAAGAGAGCAAGACTGAGAGGTACTGGGTTAATGGGTTGTATGACACATAGCATAAACTCATTGGGCTTCAAAGTGGGTGAGGTCAGGTGTGAGGGTGTGGACACGGTGTGCAGTAGATAACCTGTGTTGACATGTTTGCATCTATCAATGTATATAAATTCTTGCAACACACTGACTTTCAGCACATATGCATATGCTAAAGGTGCATTTGACTGTGTGTGTGTGTGTGTGTGTGTGTGTGCATGCATGTGTGCGTGTGTGCGTGTGTGCCTGTCTGTCAGTCTGTCTGTCTGTCTGTATGTCTATGCAAAAGCTGGACAGATTGAAAAGAGTGAAATATGAGTATGGTGGAACAGCTTCCCCCAGACAGACCCCCAGGCAGAAGTTGTAGGGGTTTGACTCCTGGCTTCTTTCCCAGAAAAGCACTCTTAAGTGCTGATTCCTCCTCAGACTTGGAAGACACAGGCTCCCTTTGGCCTTGGTGGTCTACTAAATAGACCCTTCTCCTTTTGGAGAAGCTGGGTGCCAGGCAGGAGGCCATGCACTCCTGCTGTAGAGTCTCTAAAGTGCCTGGAAGCCTAGGATTCCAGCAGCCTCATGGTGAGCTGTCGCCTTGAAGCTCTAGTGCCTCCAGCAACCTCCAGCAACTTCCAGTTGTTCTTCCAGGGAAAACCAACAAAGAAAAAGTTCAAGTATACAATCAACTAATAATGACATTGACCAATCATTTGGTGTCTAGAAGAGACACTTTTTCTATCCTTAAGGTGCATTACAAATCACTTGATACAAAAATCTGTGATCCTGAAACTTACATATGAAGAGACTGAAGTGCTTAAATGTATGTAGTCCGCAAGAAGCCAGTAAAATAAAAGAGCAGCAGAACCAGTATCTGAACCTAACTCCTAGCATGTCCTGATTCCAGGAACATCAGAACTCTTCTAAACATTGTTTGATTTCATTTTAGGAGCAACTTGCCAGGCAATCTGTGGGCAGGAAACTGTGCTCCCAGGATCGAGGCTGTGGGCTGACTTTCTAGTTGAAGATAGGTTCGATAAGGGGGAAGAGCACCTGTGCTCATTCTAGGACTGGACAGAATGTGGTATGTGCTGTGAGGAATGAATGTCTGAGGTGAGCAAGGTCACCCAGCTGTGCATGTGGCAGAAAAAGGTGGTCCACAGGCCTGTGTCTCCTCTACCACATGTGCACAGGTAGGCAGGGGTGCTCCACAGGAGGGTGGGATTCTGGCAGCACAGATAAAAGAACTGGAAAAGAAAGATGGTAATTGAGGGACTTGGTAGTGGGATGTTGAGAGCTCCTGCCTGGTTGGAGGAGAGGTAGGAAAAGACGTGAAAGATGAGGCCGGAAAGACAGGTTGATGGTGGCTGATGAGAATACTGCCATGGGATGCTGCTCTAGGCTCTGGGCAGACACTTAAGTGGAAGAGAGAAATAGGAGTTTGCCCCCAGCTATTCTCCAAAGCCGTCTGCTCCCCTCTTGGAGAGGTGGCTGACTAATGTGTGTAACCTGCTTAGGATGTCTCCCTTCCATATTCCTTTGTTGGAGGGAATATTATCCTTACAGCTGCTGTAGGTCCCCATAGGTATCCAAGGAGAGGCTGCCTTGTCCTCTGAGGCTCTCTGCGATTAGCAGCAGCTCTGATGAGGCCTTGCTGCGAATGCCCTATCCAGGGATTGGTCCACTGCTGCCTTAGCCCCTTCAGTGCCTTACTGAAGCAGACCTATGACTCACAAAGCATGAACCACACTCCACTCAGCCCCACTGAAGTATGAAGCCAACTCGGAACTAGACAATGGAGTTTTGCAGCTATGTGCAATTGTGAAGCAGGGTCAGTGGGATAGAGGCCACATTCCAGCTCCTAAGTTACTTGCTCAATCTAAGAAGCCTTCCTGAAGGAACCAAGAAGTTGAGAGTTATTTAAAGGGATCAAATGCTTGGTTAGAGAGAAGGCATTTCCAGTCTTCCAGCTTTGTTCTAATGAGGGCAGGAGGACAGGATGGGGGCTGGCTGGCTTGGAGCCTTCAGAGCAGATGAATCTTTGGGGAGTGAAGGAAATAGGCTGCCCCCAAGGGTAGGAAGGCCCACAAGGAGAGAGAATGCCTCTCACCCTAAGCCCAAGCCTTCATTGCCTCTGTTCCTTTGGGATGCCACACCTGTTCCAGTTGCCATGCCTGAGTGTTGCTATGATATTGTTGTTATAGGAGCCGGCATGTTTTGCCATATGGTTTGGTTTTACCATGAAATGTAGGGATCCCCAAAAGATCCTGTCCTAGAATTCAGGGGTTGCCATGGGGTGCAGCCACTGCCCTCTTGTTGTACTGCATCCATAGGGGCTTGATGATGGCATAGTGTCCAGGGGATGCTGCATGTACTCCTTTCATCCTGCAGCAGTGGGGCAGGGGGAGAAAGCAATGACTGTCCATGGTAGAGATGCAAGAGGCCAGTCCTGCCGTCACTCTCAACCATGGTGAGTGGCTGAGACCAAAAAGGGGGCCTCCTCGGCTACTAGGGCAGGGCCCAGTCCTTGTGCTGCCTGCCACTCTGCCAGCTCAGTGGGTTTGCTTGCTGCTTAGCAAGCAGAACAGACTGTGCTGCTCCTGATGGCACTTGCAGGGCACCTTACAGGTGGGGAGGCCTACTTGATAGCTATGTCCTTCTGAGGTCTTTCAGCACAGCCTGTCTCTTCAGGGCCACCAAGTGCCTGGATGCAGAATTTGGGCTTGCTGGAAGAAATCATTCTACTTGAGGATGTGCATCTGTAGCTAGGTCAGGTACTTTTATCTTGAGGCTCTGTGGGGGACCACTGCGTATTACCAGGCTTGTCTGAGTTCCTGGAAATCAGCAACAATAGTGACTAACATTTATTTTTATTTATCTAGTTTTAATTTATTTATTTAGTACAGGGTCTCACTATACAGCTCAGACTTGTAGTGATCCTCCTGACTCAGCCTCTCCAGTGCTGGGATTATAGGCGTGCCCCATCACATCCAGTACTGGTGGCATGAACAATGTGCCTGGGGTTCTGGGGATGCATGGCGTATGGTAGCGGGGATCAAACCCAGGTCCTTGCATTTGCCAGACAGGAACTTACACTATTGAGCTATCTCCCCAGCCCAGACTAACATTTATTGAGCACCAACTGTTTGTCAGTTGTACTCAGTGCTTTGCTTGCATAAGCCCATGTTGTTCTCATGATATTAGTCAAGGGGCACATGCAAATTATTAGCAACCCTGGCTGGCTGCAGAGCAGTAGGACTCCTGAGGCCTCCTCTTATGCCAGGTGTTAAGTCTGTGGCTACTGGAATACAGGGGTCCCAACAAGAGTCCAGCCGGCCAGCATGCCAGGGGAGCATGGGTGGGTGGGGTCAAAGAAGCTATTACTTACTGTAAGAGAATGTTTTATATTATTGAGTGACTACAGTGGCCTACCATGCAGTTCTGTGGTTGATAACTCCATTATTACATAAAATTTAGATGTGAGAAAAGTTAAGGGAGCCTAAAGAATGCCAAGAAGCTTGCCCAAAGGCAAAAGCAAGTTCATGGTAAAGCTAAGATTCAAGCAGGGCTTGATTCAAGTGCCTCCATTTCGTCACTGGGTTCTTACATGTCAAGTAGCAACTCTCTTCTCCCCTTGCCTCTCGGTACCTGAGAACACTTACCTCAGCCAGTTTTGTCAGGGATCTGCAAACCCAGGTCTATAAAATCAGTTTCCTCGTTCACTCTGCAAACATACCATGGTGCTATTTGCCAGAGACTCTGTCTCCAAAGTCCTCACTGCCCAGTGTGGAAAATAGACTCACAGACAGGAATTGCAACACAGAGCCATGGTTAGTGCTGGACAGAGCCTGGGAGCTGCAGGAGGAGGCTTCCCAGCCAGATGCAAAGAAAGTAGCCCAAGGTGGCCTGAATAAGGATGACTAGAATGGCCAGGAGAGGTAGGGGCTGGAATGTTAGCTTTGGATAAGCTGTTCCTCTTACCCCTTTTGGCTGCATTCTGGATTTGCCACTCACTAACTGATCCTGAGTAAACCACTTAATGGCCTGAACCTCAGCCTTCTTGGTGGTGATATTGCGATTAACCTCACCAGCTCCCAGGTCTGGGAGGGCTGGATGAGACACTGCATGAGAAAGGCCGGCAGATGCTGTGCATGTCAGCCCCTCCTCATTTCAGGGCATGGCTTTCCTTTTACTCTCCCTCCCACTTTCCCACTGGCAGTAGCCCCTGATTTCTAGGTTAGATTTCCTATAATGCTTCAGTGAGGTGAGAAGTTAGCCTTGTGGAAGATCCGAGAATTATAGTAATTTATTTATCATCCTGGGGCTTAAAATAGGGACCTCTGCAGTGGGCTATGCCCCCAGCTGCTGCTACTGCTTCTACTTCTTTTTTTTTTTTTTTTTTTTTTTGTCTTTTTGAGACAGGGTCTCGCTATGCAGTTGAGGCTGGCCTTGAGCTCACTTTTGTAGCCCAGGCTGGTCTTGAACTTGCACCAATCCTCCTGCCTCAGCCTCCCGAGTGCTGGGATTACAGGCATGAGCCACCACGCCCGGCCTTTTCTTTTTTTTTTTTTTTTCTGCTTCTACTTCTGCTTCTTCTTCCTCTTCCTCTCCTTCGCCTCCTTCTCCTTCCTCCTCCTTCTTCCTCTCTCTCTCTCTCTCTCTCTCTAATATTTCTTACTATGTAACTCAGGCTGTCCTTGAACTTGCCATATAACCCAAGCTGGCTTTGAACTCACTCACAGTCTGTTGGGATTACAAGTGTGTGCCACCATGCCCAATGTCCATCAATTGTATATGTATTATGTGTCAGGTACTGCTCTGAGCACTTTACATGCATTAATCACTTACTTGTCAGGGGGGCTTTTGGGTTAGCTCAATGGTTTAAGCACCTTTGCAGGCAATCACAGTAAGGCACAGGGGACAGCAAGTCAATCCCTACAACCACCCTTAAGGCAGCCCAAACTATCCAAAAAACAAAAACAAACAAACAAACAAAAACCCTAATCACTGACCTGCCAGGCCAACAGAATAAGATTCTATTTTTGCTCCTATTTTACCAGTGAGGAAGTAACTTTGCCAGTGTCACATAGCCAGGAGGTAGAAGGCTCTGGGTGTGCTGTGCAGACAGTTAGCCTCAAGCACCTACCTCCTTAACTGATGTCTTGTATGACTCTCACTGTGCACATGGAAGAAAAGAGGTGGACCCAGAGGAATAGACTCCAACTGGACCCTCACGAGGAGAAAGAGCTGGTGCAGTCAGGGGTTTGAAGGTTATGTGGCATTGTTGTGCATATTTAATCAATGGCAGAAAGTGAATGTCAGAGACAGTACTTTTTTAAAAAGTGGGTAGAGTCAGGTACAGTGGTGTATGGTGAAATTCCAGCACTTGGGAGTTGAACCAGGGGGATTGTGAGTTTGAGGTCAGCCTGCGATACTGCAGCGAGACTCTGTCTCAGTCAAACAAAGTGGACAGGTTGTGAGGCCTGGAGGATTGGCAAAGAGCAGTACTCTTAGTTTGGGTACATTGCCCAGCCCCAGCCTAGAGCCTGGCTCCTGTCTGGGTTAGAGTGAAGACTGGCAATGTCCTCGCTTCTGAGCAGGGACAAAGATGCCAGCCTGACCCATGCTTTCACCTTGGACTTCTCTGTCCTTTCATTGGTCAGCAATCTCCCTGGAGGTCCTCCTAAGCTCTTCCCAGGGCCAAAGCAGGAAACTTACCCTGATGACCTAGTACCACACAGTTGAGGGGACATCTTAAGGAAGAATGAGCCCAAGATATCCTAGCTCTTTCCAAGGTATCCTGTGCTCTGGGGGGAACAGGTAGGTGGGCTTGGTGCTGACCCTCACCTCCCCGAAACATGGGGCTGGGGTAGGGCACTAAGCTTGGGGGAAGGACCTGCTGCTCTCATGCCCTCCTGCTTCTGAGCTGGAGGAACCCAGCCTGTGCCTGCACAGGGCCTGGATTTCTGCCACTTTCCCACATCTGCAGAGACTGGGTTTCCTTCTGAAATCATATCTGGATCACAACTATAAAATTCTTAGCCTCTCAACTCAAGCTGTTTGTGGCAGCCTAAGTCATTGCCCTTATTCCCTTGGGGTCTTAGGAGTGGGGACACAGAGTGTAGTGGCCAAGAGCATAGACTAGAAGGTCAGACAAGTCTCAGATAAAGTCCTTGTTCTGTAATAAGTAGCTTTGAGACCCTGAACCAGTTAACCTCACTTAGTTGCCTCATCTTTTAAGAGGATCAAACAATACCTGTGTTGTAGGAGTATAGCTCAGCAGGAGGGCGCATGCTTGGCATGTGTCTGCATCCAGTCCCTAGCAAAAGGGGAGGAAGCATTGCTACAATGATTAAATGAGGTAGTGCATGCAAGGAACTGAGCCCAGTGCCCAGCACACAGAGGAACACCCAATACGGTGCATGGAAGTTTTGTATTGTTATTTTATTGCTGTCTACCCATTCTGCCATATGGGGTTGCAAAGAAAGGAGACATGGCCCCTGTCCTCAGGAAGTCCACTATTCAGAGACACATGGGTCTTGTTTCGGGAGCTCCTGTGAGCCTGGGTTCAGCAGCCTCCGGCCTGTCTGAAGAGTCTCGTATTCTCCCAGACTCTTGTTCCCAAGCCCTTGCTGCCCTCAGCCTGCCTGTTTGCCACCAGGCCCACTAACCCTCTCCCTGCCAGCAGGCTGACATTTCCCATAGGCCCCTGCTTCTCCTTTCCTGTCATTGGGCCCTGCCTCTGTAGTGTTGTCTCCTCACATCCCCATTTACCAGGTGACTTGCTTGTCAGGCCTTGTCTGTGTCTCCCCCACAGTGCCACCTCCTTTCCAGACACCGCCCAAGATGCACACACAGAAATTAAACATGGCAGGGTGCATGCTGTCTGCCTTCCATCTGCATTTGATTGAGCAGCCCTGGCTTCCTCCCACCCATGCTCTTCCTTCTCAGCCTGCTCCTCTCTGAGGCTCATGCCACTCTCCCAGGCCTCTCCCTTTGCCATGCTCAGGAAATGCTCTGGGTAGCTCCTTTCCCTGGCTCGGCCACTCCTCTACCCTGCTTGGCATTCCCCACTGCATGCCTCCCTTCTGGGGCCAGCACCGCAGATTTTTGTCTGGGCACAGCCACTCTCATTGTGCCTCCAGCTTCGGCGGTTCCAGGCTCCCACTACCAGAAACCCAGCTGCTGGTGTAAAAATCAGGTGCCTGGGCTGAAGTGAGGTGAGGACTACCCTCTGTCCCTGTCCCTGGTCCCTGCAAGCACCAAGTGTAGGAAACTACCAGGTGCAGACTGAGCTCAGGAAGCCTCCTTCTCTGCTACTGCCATCTCTGGCTCTCTCTGGAGGTGAAGGGCAAGAGCATGGGCAGGTGGTCAGGCAGGTAGACACCCCTCCTGAGGGGAGCTGGATCCCCACAGTGTCTGCTGTCTGAGAAAATGGGGAAAGCTTGAGGCCACAGTGCGGGCATCCCAAACTCCTTTTCCTCAGTCACATAGTTCCGGAATACTCACTGAGAGGCTGGCATTGTCACTGCCACTTGACCACTCCCAGCTTGCCAGCCAGCCTGCTGCCATCTGGATTTGGCTATCTATATTGCAAATGCACTCATCTCTCCATTATCCTGGCTCATATAAAGGTCTAAAAAATTTCCATCTGTCTTGAGCTATTCCTCATGAGATTATGGGATACCAATGTCCCTAATTTTCCTTTTTTGACTAGTATCCTTTTTGATGATCCAAACTTAGATGCAAAGGAAGTAAAAGAAGTGCTTTATTGCTGACGATTCACTCGCTTGCAGGGAGCTCCCAGGGAATAGGCAGGAAAGTCCTGTGTGGGGAGAGAGGGCTCCAGGATCCCACGTCTTCCAGACACGTGGCTTTCAGATGCTTCCTATAATCCACCCAGGGAGGGGACTGGGGGGTGCAGCTTCTCCATCTCTGCCTCTCTCTAGTTCCTTGGCTCCCATGTGTTCAGGGAATACAAACTGACACTAGCATCAGTCTGAGCCAGACATCACTGGAAAGGGAACTGTCCCCACTTCACTCCTGCCTCCCTCCTTACAAAAAAAAATTTTTTTTAAAGCCATACATTATCTTAAGCAACTCTGTAAGTAGGAGACAGAAGTCTAAAAAAAAACAGATGGGCTGGGGGATGGTTTGTAAGGGTGGCACAGCAACTGTCCTTTCTATCCAGAGGCAAGATGAGGAAAAAATGGTGGTGGCAGAAGAAAGGAGGCAGGCTGGCCCTTAAGAGCTTGCCTTTATGACCAATGAAGGCTGAGAATGATGGAGAGGAAGCCAGGACCACTCCCTCCGTACCATCCCCGGGGCTGCTCCCTTCCTTGGCTGCAGGCCTACCTGGAGGAAGCTGCCTTCCTCTACCCTCATAGGAATGGACAAGTGAGGCAGGCTGTTGATGTCTCGACTTTCTTCTGGCCAGGGGCTGCCTTTTCTCATTCTTTCCCCCTCTCACCCTGTGATTTTGAGCACTTGGGGTTCTCAGAGGCTAAGTAACACAGAGCTCCCTCTGGGCTCCAGTGTAGAGCCAGCAGGAAGCCGTTCTCTTGTCTGTTTCTTGCCAGATTCCTCTGAAAAGAATTCAAACACGAGAGGAGAGCCATGTGTAGAGGGAGGGTACCCAGCTCCTCTAAAGGAAGCCAGGCTTCCAAGCAAGGTCAGGAGACTCCTCTCCATCCATATGAGTCTGAATCCCCCTAGCTCATGGGCACTTGCCCCTGAGTCGGAGACAGGCCACAGCATTCTTCTGTCACAGCCAGAAGGATCCAAGAGACAAGGTGCAAACCCTTCTCATTGCAGATGAGGGAACTGAGGTGAGGGGGGTCAGGATGTTGCTCAGGATCACCTGGAGCTCGCTGGACTCCAGAGTTGTTTTCCTTCTACAGTTGAGTCAAGTTGTCTGCCCCTTAGATGAGTCAACTGGGCTGTTCTGCCTTGATGCAGGTAGCGGGTCCTTGATACAAGGAGTTGGGCAAGCTGTGCTCCCCCAGCGGAGCACACCTCAGAATGAACCTGCAGGGACCTTAGTCATCATCCTCCAGTTCCCTGCTTAACAGATGAGGAAACTGAGGTAACGCAAAGCAGACGTCACCCGATCCACGAGTGGCAGATTTAGGATCCAGATTCATATCTGTAGGCTCCTATTCTTGTCTCGTGATCCTTCTTATTTTAGGTACTGAAGCCAGAGAGGAAGGACATGTCGCATGTCACAGTAGCACCTCAATGAATGGCCGTGGCTGGTCTGACTCGTGAATTTCAAAAACTCCATCTTCACAGAGTTTAGGGCCAAGTAAGGAGAGATTCCCCCTCACCCCCTTGGCTTTTAAATCTCACAAATAGACTTTCAAAACTCATTCTGCAGTTCTCTCCACCCCTACGGTGGCTCATATAAACTCTTAGTCTGAGTTGTTTTTTCCATGGCCGTGCAGGTCAGTTGAGGAAATGTCTCTAGCTTCTGTCCCAGGTATAGGGAAAGGTATCCCCTTGAGAGGGGTGGGGAGCTTTGCCAAGTATCAGATGTGCCAGTTGGACTGGCCAAGATCCCATCACAGGCCATGATCTTAGGCCTAAAAAAAATCTAGATCTGAAGGTCTCAGTATGGAACTCCAGTCCTCCCTATGAAGAGGTTTCTTGGAGTCTAGAAGATTGCCTCAGTTCCCCTCTGCAGAAAATGAGGACAGTGACAGTAAGAGGTCCCGGGGGAATGATGTCATGCCTACAGAAGTCCAAACTTCTCTCAGAGAACAGGCAGATGGGGTTTGGTACTTCTGCCCCATGGCTGGGAGCTTGCATTCCCCTAGCCCCAGTGATGGTGAAGGCTTAGAGACGAGCACCAAAACTATAAGCCAAAACTCACTTATGTATCACAGAGTGTCAGCATTGCAATTAAGCCTGAACACTGAGGTTTTAAGCTTAGAAAAAGCAACTCACACATTAACACCTTTTGTCTTCAAAGCAAGACACAATGACATGGGTGCCATGGGTTTGCCACCACTGCCCTAGCCTCACTGCCATGCCACCCTCTGCCAATCATCCCCAACACTCCTACTCTGGTGGCTTTTGAGGAAAAGAGCCTAGCCCCATTCCTCTTAATGGGGACAATTGTTAAGATGCAGTGTGACCAATACCTCATAGCCTGGCCTGGCCAGCCCTGTGCAGCCTCCCTCTGCCTCTGCTCCTTGGCTGCCGCCTCATCTGTCTTTCCTCCTGGTCTCTGTATCTGCAGGTGAGCTCCTGCTAGAGGTACCACAATGAGGACCAAGGTTCCAAGGAAGGCGAAGGAGGTACTGGGAGTAGGTGCATGCAGTCCCCAGCCAGCTGTTTGGAAGGCCCAGGCTCCTGAGAGTGGTCAGATGGACAGCACCCCTGCCTGCCTCTCCAGGCCCCTCCCCTGCAGTGTGGCTGAGGACCTTTCCCTCCACAGCTCTTCCCACTTGGACTTCCCTCTACACCACATCCTCATCCTCTACACTGCCGCCTTGAGGCTGCTGCTGGCCCTTGCTTCCTTTTTCTAACTCCTCTCTTGAGAACAGAGCCCTGTGCTAATAACAGGACTGGGTGTGGCTTTACATGAAAGTGCAAGGTCATTCCTTCAGTGTGGCCAGCTCTGGGGTAAGGAAAGGAGAAGCATTGTCCCAGGCTAGGGATTCGGACACCCATGTGGCACTGCACTGAGGATCCCTGTAAAGGCTGAGTGATTCACCTTCAGCCTAGGCTGGGACCCCTGCTGCTCCCCAGGCATTGCTTTAGTCTATGAGGCTGCAACAGTGGACAAAACAACCCCAATATTTATCTCTTGGGACTCACAGTTTTTCAGGGAGTGACTTTAAGCAAATAATCACAAAAAGACTGCTTAGTTCACAGTGGGTACATTCTGTGCAGGAAAAGTCAGCAACGCAATGATTGAGATGATGGGCTATTCAGGGAAGGCTCATCCCAGAAGGGAGCCTTCAGCTAGGGCCCTGTGTCTGAGCAGGAGTTAGTCAGTCACAGGTACGGTGTATGAAGTGGCTCTGACATCAGTTATGTGACGGGAATAAAAGAAGTTTCCTAAGCTCAGAATGACATATCATGGGGCTGGGAAGATGGAGGGGTGGTGGTAGAGGTTTAGTAATGATGGTGATGGCCATGGTGGTAGAGGTGATGGTGATATTTTGGTGACAGTAGTAGAGACAATGGTGATGGTCTTGCTGAACGTGGCAGTGATGGGTGGGGCACGTGGCACCCCTGATACAGTGATGGTGGTAATGATTTTGGCAATGCAAGTTGGTGGAGAATGTACTGAAGGCCTTCGTGTAGGCTGTGGTGATGGATTTGGAAATGGTGATGGTGGTAGCAGTGATGGTGATGGCTACAGCAGCCATCCTACCTGCAGCCTCAGAGGCAAGGTGGGTGTGCAGCACTTACTGGCAGGGCAGCTGCCACAACTAAGTCCAGGTATAAGAGCTGAGGGCGAACTCCAAATGATCTACTTTGTTCACTCCTTTAGATAACAAGTACAACTGAGCACAGAATCATGCTAGAAACTCTCCCTGAAAGGTTATTATCTTCCCCAGATGTAACCAACCCATGGTGGATCTCCACATCTTTTCTCACCATGCTGGCATGTACTTCCCTTTGTACCTTCTGTGATGGGCTCGACTGAGGAATTCCAGCTGGCAAAAGTGTCCCACTTCAGAGCTGACAGCCTCTCTCCCCTTAACCTGTCTCCTGCTACAGCCCACCTACACCGGCATGGCACCAGTTAGGTGGGCGAATGGAATTTCTGGGCCAGTGCAGACAAGGGTGGCCTGAGCCAAGTGTTTCTCTGTGCCCTTGAGCAGGTCATTTTACCCCCTGTGTTTACTCACCTCTTTTAGGTAGAGGATAATGCTTGCTCTACCTTTTCTTGCTCAGGGAGCTGTTCAGAGGACAGATGGAATCATGCATACAAAAATTCCCTGATGTCATTGGCAGACACAGGCCCGTGGGCAGCCTGGGAACAAGCAGTGGTCTCTGTATTCAGGTCCTATATGCTCATCACTGACTCTCTGGCTGTCTGGTCAGCAGACCTGGCCACAAAGGGGCCCTTGTCTAGGTGTTCCCATGGGGAACCATGTCACTGGTCACAGTATAGATGCTGGCCTTTATCTCTGGTGAATCATTTCAGGCTGCCTTGATGTAAAACTTTTCTCCACTTCTCCATGAAAAGCAGGCCTGCTTAACGTAAAACCCTGAGAAACACAAGACTGCCTGGGCCGTCCTTGGATCCTCCACACTGCAGCCTCTTTGGTGCTTCATTCCTTCAGCCATGTTCCCTTTCTCCCCTTTAGGGTGCCAGAGCATTCCTACTCCTCTGGTTGGCCCCCTTTCCCAACAGGACAAAACCAAGAACTCCCAAAGGCACAGCTGTCACTACCTAACAATAGCCTTTTGCAGTATATCTAAAACTTTTTTCTGACCTTGACCCCCAGTCAGAAACACATTTCCAGAAAACCCAGCACACATAGACACTGATCCAAAGTGTTATGAAACAATACTGTGTAGAATGTACTCGCTTTTGTTTATGTTTTGTATGTGGCCTATTGTTTTTTAATTGCTGGTTTCAATCCACTAAATTGATTTCATGATCCACAAATCAGTTGCAGTGTGCAATTTGAAAAGCTCTGGTCTAAATGGACCTTCTTTCCAAGCATAGAGGGTCTCTGGGAACTGGTTGTCAGGACAATTTGCCCACACTTTTGTGCCAGCATTGATCTGTGTGTCTTATGCATATGGTGTAGTCAGTGCTTATGACCACTATAGCAATAAGGGTCGCTGTCATTATCACTCTGAGTTTATGGGCCAGGAAAGCAAGGTATAGGAAAATCCTTGTGTATCTAAGCTTCTACTACTGTTTTGTTGTTGTTGTTGTTTGTTTGGCTTTTATGCAGTTCAGGCTGGCCTTGAGCTCACTTTTGTAGCCCAGGCTGGTCTTGAACTTGCACCAATCATCCTGCCTCAGCCTCCCAAGTGCTGGGATTACAGGCATGTGCCACCACGCCCGGCTTATGCCACCACACCCGGCTTGCTTCTACTACTAAGTGACAGAACCTCAGACACTATAGGCCTAATGATTGGGTTCTGTTGGCTTCCCAGAGGCCACAGAAACCTGCAAGGGGACACTCAGTACTTTAAGAACCTAACAGCTAGGCATGTTGGCACACTCCTGTAATCCCAGCACTTAGGAAGCTGAGGCAGGAGGATTGTAAATTCAAGCCCAGCTCAGGCAACTTAGGACTTGATGAAATGCCATCTGAAAATAAAAGAATATAAAAGGCTGAGCTATAGCTCTGTGGGAAGGTCCTGGATTTGATCCCTTGTACTGGAGCTGCGGATAGGGGTCAAAGAGAGAAAGGTAGCAGCCTGTGGCCCTTGGTCCGCAGCTGGACACAGATGCTTCTAGAAGGTGGGCCTGGTTTGCCTGCCACACAAAACCTACAGCACAGCCTGGGCTCTGGGAGATATCCTACAAACGCCTAGCATAACTGCCCTTCAGATAACACAGCATGATGGGATCTCAGAGCAGAATTAAAGCTACATTGAGTGCTTATCAGCTGCCAAACCAGGACTCAGCCCGTGGGCCAGCGGATAAATAGGACTAAAGCAAAGCATGGCTCCAGTCTTGAAAAAAGGCACTGCTGTTAATTTTAAGCATAACACTTTTCACAGACCTTAAAAAAAAAAGAAAAAAAAGTGAGCTTAATCTGACACTCTCACTGTTTTTTAATGAATGTATTGTTTTAGATAGTGCGAATGCAATAAAAGTTTTGAAAATTTATTTCAGAGCACAGTAAGAATGTTTCCTTGCCCCTGATGGATTGCTTTTAAGATTCGAGTCCAAGGCTCCCGCATGTGGGCGGGCAGCGCCCCACAGATGGGCTGTGGCAGATATGAGCAGAGTGAGCTGTGTATGTGTAAGGGGTGGCCGTGGGAGGCACACACACACATCAGATTTCATGTCTGCTCTTTTCTGTTGGCACAGTACCTGGAGAGTGGTAAAATGGGAGGGTAAAAGGGAGGGAGCGACAAGGCGCTGAAGATTCAGAGACAGTGAGATGGCTGGAGTAGAAGTCTCAGTTATCCTCAGCCTCCCTGACAGTGAGATTTGGTTTCCTTCCTGTCTCCTCTTTGTCATCACTGAGAGTGGCACGCCCCTTACTGTCAGTCACTCCCGTCATTGGCCACTCTACTTCCCAGCCCTCTTCCTCCTCAGCCAAGTTCAGTATAGAAATTCAAAGTAAAAAGCAAGTCCTGCCTGCAGAGACCCTCATCCTGACAGGGGGCAAGGACACAAGAATTCAAGATCCAGAGCATTGACAAGGTGAGATTCAGGCAGGTTTGAATCAGAAGCATCCCCCCAAGAGGCTTAGGTGTTTGGAGGAGTGGCTTCAAGAAATAATTAACTAGGTCATGGAGGTGGGGTTTGACTGGAGGAAGCAGGTCACTGGGGGCCCAACATGGAAGGTCATAGTCCTGTTCTCATTTCCTTTCTCTCTGGCTCTTCTCAACTCTCCATGTCCTGGCCACTGGGACTGAACAGTTGTCCTCCACCATGCCGTTCCACCTTGGAGGCACGGACTGAAACTTCTGAAGTGATGAACCAGGATAAGCCCTTTCCATGCTGTGTGCCAGGTATTTGGTCAGTGTGATGAGAGACAGACCAATACACCATGCTCTGTGTCTGCTGCTGAGCTTGATATAGAAATTCAAAGCAAAAAATGACTCTGCCTGCAGAGAGTCTCTAACCTGCTGGGGATAAAGGACACAGATGTTCAAGATCTAGAGCATTGACAGCAAGAGGTGCAGGCATTGAACAGTGAAAACAGATGTAGCCATGGCACAAGTAGAGGGCACAGGAGTTGAATGCTAGCCCTGCCTAGAGCTGAGACATGGAATATTGCCCAAGGGTTGTCAATACTGTGTTAACTAAGTCTGAAAATATCAAGAGAATGTGGGTAAATCAAGTTGTTGGAACTGTGTGAGTAGGGAAGGATTTTTAGAAGTACTCAAATAGAGCAGGGAAGGGCCTAGATGAGTTAGTCATGGAGAAGTGCATCATGGGAAGGGACATCAGGGGGAAGAACTGAGGGACAGGAAGAACCTGAGATGACATTGCTCAGTCATGCTGGAGACTAGGTTGATCATTGCTCTGAGATCTCCCTGTTAGGCCTGGCAGGTGGCCAGCCCTGGCCCCAAGTGTCCCTCAGCAAGCCCTGGCCTCAGTCCTCCTATTACTTGATTTCCTGTAAGCCTTGCTTGCCAGCTAAGGTGCAGGGTCCTCAGCTGTGGACACAGAGCCAAGTTAAATCACCATGGCAACCTTCTAGCTGATGCTGACTTTGGTTGCCATGGAAACTAGCCTAAAATCAAAAAGTATTTTGGGGAGGGGTTGCAGTAGAGAGGAAAGATGGTGGGGATCATTTTGTCACACTGCCCATACTTCTGTGGCCTTCTCTGATTCCTCCCTGGAATGCATGGGAGCAAGGGGCTTCTGGGAAATAGTATTGATACCAAGCACACTCCCATTTCCCTGGTTAGAGTCTGACAGTCTCAATGAGTGCCAAATCGGCTCCTCAGCAAAACCATGAAAGCAGCAAAGTTCATGTCCAGCTGTTGCCTACTATGACTCCTAGCTCAGCCCCCTCATGGCATTTGTCTCCTTTCTGCATAGACCTTTCTTGTCACAAGGCCATCTCCACTGTGGAGAAAGCAAAAGTTCTTGGTTCATGCAGGCAGCCAGGAGCACTACATATGGCCCTTGTTCTGTTCAGAGGGTCTGCTCTGTAGACACTGCTGTTACTTAACATTAACTTACAACAAAGATCAGTTGGGGCTTGTGGTAAAGCCACATCTCTTCCCTTTCTCTTCTCCCCAGTTACCTTCCTTAAAGTGCGATGATGTGTAAAGCAAAGCAACAGCACGTGATGTATGGCGCCTCTGCAAGTGCTGCCCAAGCCCATTTTTCCAAGCTCATATCATGCCCTCCACTCTACTCCAGACCCCAGCTGCTGGCCTTTCATGCTGCTTGGGCAGTGGGGGTTGCCTCTCTGGAGCCCTAACCTGAAGTTAGATGGCAGGTGAGGAGCATGAAGAGGAAAGAAAAGATGAGCGTGGCACTGGCCCAGTGGGCTGGTCCTCCAGTCATTGTCTACGAGTAGAATTCATTCCCAAGTCACCATCAGGGCCTGAGGTTTTTTTTGTGTGTGTGTTTTTTTTTTTGTTTGTTTGTTTTTTTACTAAGAGGAGATGATTGCGGGCTCTGTTTCTGATTCAGGAACTGGGGCCCTCAGCCCAGCCAGTACTGGGAGCACATAGGGAGGTCACCAGGGAAGGCTGAGGGCCTTGAGACCCTGCCCCAGCAGCCTTTCTCTCCCTCTGTACTTAGGAGGAAGCTGAAGCCTGGGAAAGTTTGGCTCCCTCCTGAAAGCTGCATTTACTTAAGCCAGCCTTGGCTCAGGTTTCAGGGCTCAGGGACACACTCTATATCTCTTCTCTTCCCTTTCTTCTTCCCAGGACTGAAGTGCCTTGCCCAGAAACACCGAGGAGGCCAAGGAGTAGCCTCTGTAGGCACAGCCCCAGCACAGCTCCAAGCATGCACTTGGTGTTTCTGGAACCTTAAACTCTGGAACCTCAAGGGGAGGAAGGAATCAGGGAAGCAAGGCTGTCACATGCTGGGAAGTAGCCTCGAAAAGCCATGTATGCAAAAGTGATTTCTCTAGAGCAGTCAAACCCAGGGCCCCTGTGGCCCTTCTGCCCTTTTCTCCTTCATGCCAAATCAATTCTATTATAAGGGGGCACCATTTCTGGAGAGCTCCACCCAAGACCTACCCTTGCTGAACCTTTCCTATTCCTCTCCTGCCAGATGTGTTTATGCCAAAATAATTAGGTAATTAGTTATCATGTCATATGTGTTTTTGGCCCGGCACACTTTTTAAACTTCAGAATCTGTGTGCAGTGGATGTGAATGCTGGCCCACAAACTTGGGCACTGAAGAGACAGCCTTTAGTTTTGATTGTCTTTCAATCAGTGTGATTCTAATCCTGAACCCCTATGTGCCTAACAGTCCTGGGGTCCTTTCTCCCTACCTTAGGTTTGCATCTGGGATATCAGGGTGTAAATCAGAGCCTTGCCTTTTTGTCGGGCATGGAGACCTGGAGCTGACCTTGCTGGTGTTGTTCCTGTAGTCTTTCTCAGCGTCCAGGCTCACAGTGGCCATCAAAAGCCCTGGCTGTCCAATTGGGTGCCACTGTGGACAAGGCTATCTTGCCAAGACAGGAGCCCCTGTGCAGCATTCCTCCTTCGTCTGTTCAGGGGTGGGTGGTATCTGACTGCTCACTCATGAGACTTGCCAAGCTCTGTTCATTTCTGCTTCAGGACACTCTTGCATCTGTGATGCTTCTCCAAGGGATCCCTTTCCTGAAGTCACCTTATTCAGTCTGAAACTGTTCCCAGATACACAGCCTGGTTCCTGCCCCACCAAGATTCTTCCCTAACTAAGATCGTTGAAGTTAGGAGTTTTAAAACATGGTGACTTGCTAAAAATGGAGGGTGGAAAGTGGAATGCAGGGAGAGACTCAATAAGTCAACATGTCAGAAGTGCATCATGTCATGTGCAGCCTCGTTATCCTCACTTGATCCTTATAAAATAGACAGGTTAATATTTCCATTCCCAGGACACCGATGAGGGAGCTGTGTTGTGAACTGACACAGCACAGAGTTGGTGACACCCCCAGAATGTGAATCCAGAGCTCCTGCCTCTCAGCCAAAGCTGCTGTTGCAGCAGGCTTGCTGAACTTCCCGTGGGGCCCCTGGCCTGGCCCGCAATGGCTGGTATGAGTGTGTAACCACCACGGCGAGCACTTTGCAGAGGAGGCCTCAACTGTGCCAGAGACTACAGAACTGTTAAGGGGTGCAACCCCCTCTGAATAATGGATCTGCTAGTAACATGTTGAGGAGGGTAAGGCCTGGTTGAAGGAAGTTGAAGAGGAAGAGAGAGAAGTGAGAAAGAAGTTACTTTGTCCACAGTTTTGATTTAGCTTTCTGACTTCATCCAGCCTCCAACAAGAGAGGCTGCTTTCCAAAGTCCCAGGTTCCATTCATCCCTGCGAGGCTCAGCTGCTGTCACCCATCCAACAGCTCAGGCTCAAGGACACACCTCCCCAGCTGCAGAGCAAAGCCTGGAGGAGCAGAGACTGGGGGAGGCTCCCATGTGTGTAGAGGGGGTTTGCAGCTCCTCCCCTCCATCTGCTTCTAGCCAGGCTGGTGTGAGGGAGGCTCCTGTGGAGACAAAGGTGAAGGAGTCTAGAGGTAGGAGGTGGGGCCTTTGCTGGGGGGAAGATAGCCCGGTGCCCTTGCTTTCCTCCAGGGATCCCCAGGAAGCCCCTCTCCTGGCTGCCACACTAGCTGCCTTCCAGCACAGGCAGAGCACAAGCACGGGAGAGGCAGAGGGAGGCCAGCTGGGCCTTGCAACACCTTTCCCATCACAAAGCTGGATGAGAGTCTCATTTACAACCTCCCAAAGTGCCTGGAGGTGCTTGGAGAATGAAGTAGCCTGGAACTCTACCGACAAGCATCTGGGAAAATGAGAGCGCACATGCAGATGGACTGCCCAGAACACCTGACCCAAGGCAATGCACCCCACAGTCCCCAAAGCCTCATCTACTGAGAGACGTTTGTGTTTAACCTTCTCCAGGGCTTCCACAATCGCATGCCTGCCTGCCTGCCTGCCTGCCTGCCTGCCTGCCTTCCTCTGGCACCCACATCCTGAACCCCCCACCCCCACAGATACAGTAATCAGTGAAAGTTACTACCCACTTAATGGGCACACTCATCACAGTCCCAGTACCATGCTAAGTGCTTTACATCAGTAACTGCTCATGATAATCACACAGAGGTGGAGTTAGCTCTGTCCTTCTGCTCATAAGGAAACAGGAAGAAAGTTGCGTAGCTTGCCTGATTGTCATCCAGTTAGAAGGTGGTAGAAAGGGGACTAGAACACATGTCTGGCTCCTGAGGGGTCCAGCCTGTGTCTGCTGGACAGACTCTGGTTTAGGGTACTGTAGAGAAGGAGGTTGGATGCTGACTGTGGGAATGTTTGTAAATTATTTGGGATTCTTCCATAGGGAAAGACACTGACTACTCTCCCCTTCCACTCATTCATTGATGAGTTTATATCAGAGTGTCTGCATGGACGCTGACCTTGTATTCTGAGTTCTCAGCCAACATACTTTGTATTTTGTCACTCGGATACTGTGCATGTGTGCATGTGTCCATGCGTGTGTGCATGGTGCTAGGGTGGAACCCAGGGTCTTATGCCTGCTCTCCAAGTGCTCTACCACTGAGCTACATACCCAGTCTCTGTGATTGGAGGAAATTCATGTTGTTGGACCCATTTCCTTGGTAGACTAGCCCAGGTGCCCTATGGCCTGGCTGTGATGGCCCATCATCACTACTCTTCTCTGACTCAGTCCTGCTTGTGCTCTTTCTCTCTTCCTGGACAAACTAGTTCAGTTGTTCCTGAGGTCTTGCTGTTATCCTTCTCTTCCTCCCAGCACAGACATCACTCTGCCATTGTCTCCATCATCCTCTGTCTGTTCTTCCTACGCCCTCTCTTCTCCTGCCTTCAGTGGCTCCCCACAGGGTGACACCCTGATTTCTATCCCAACAGCCCAGACTCCCACCTTCACCTTTCCAGTTTCTCTTTCCCCTTCCCCTCTCTGACCATCAACTGGCCTCTCTTCCTAGAGGCATTCTGTGAACCGTGTTAATTAGAATTACTTAGAAATAAAAGGATCGGTGGTCAGATAAATCTAGGACATTCTGGTTTGAGAAAGGATAAACTATAGGTCCTCTTAGAAGCTTTACATGCAGTGATTTGTGACTCCTTCAGATTAGATTAAGCACATGCAGAATTCCCCCTGTGTGTCTGTCCCTGGTGTCCCATCTTGGCAGAATATTTGTAGGACTAGGGGCCTTGGAACCCTGGTGGGGAAAAACTGCCCAATATTTAGGTAAGCTGGGTGGGCTCCTTAGCTTTTCCCAAAGTCTGTCCTAAACATTCTGGCCTTTTAGTATTGGATTAAGCTATATCCCCAGCCTGGAAAGACTTCTTTCATCTTTACCTATAATATACACCAACCTTTAAGGATATAGTATTCCCTTTTGCCCTTGGGAGATGTTTCCAGAACCCCATTCAGATACCAGCATCTGTGAGTGCTCAAGTCAGTCCCTTTCATAAAACAGCACAGTACTTGAATAGAACCCACGTATCCTCAGTTTTACTTTAAATTGTATTGTTGTATTGTTTAGGGAATAATGACAAGAAATAAGGTCTATACATATTCAATAGAGATCCAGGTCCTCTCAAGTAATTTGACCTGCAGTTGGCTGAATCTAAGATTGGAACCTGTGGATGCAGAATGATGACTGTATTTCAATGAACCAATATTGATACTTAACTAAATATTGATATTGATTATTAACTGAAGTCCACATATCCTTTGGATTTCTTTAGTTCTTATCTAATGTCCTTATTCTGTCACAGGACTCCATGCCGGATAACATTACCTTTAATAGTCAGAGCTCCTTAGATTTCTCTAGACGTGCAGCTTCTCAGAATTAGCTTATTTTTGATGACAGGAACAGTTTACTGCAAACTGTTTTCAAGAAACCTAGTCTAATATTTTGCAGATTGTCCTTTAATATGAGGTTATCTGACGTTGTTCCTATATAAACAAGGGTTATGGGTTTGTGGGGGAAGACCACAGAGGTATCAGTCTCATGCCCGCATTTGACTTATCATTGTTGCTGCTGACCTTGATCTTCTAGCCATGGTGTCACGTTTCTCCATGCAGATTTGCTCTCTCGATGTTCCCTGTTCATAGTATACTCTTTAGAAGAGAGCTCCCTCCAACCAGGGCTCCACTTGGTAGAAGAGGAGCGGCTACAAAAGCTCTCCTCTAGGATTCTGCTCTGTCTCATTCATTCTTCATTCTTCATCGCCCCCACCCATTCATTCACTTAAGCCAGTATGTGCTTACACGTGTTTATTTTATACATTGAGCTATAATCCAGTACTACTTTTGATATCTTGTTATTCAAACATTTCTGCTTTGGCTGTTAACAGATCACGCTTTCAGCTGATGCGCGTGTATTTTTAATACATCTGGGTTTTCTCCCATTTCTTCGCTTTTTTGGCTTTCTAACATTATCCAGGCTTACCTAGCAGTGCTCTCAAGGATCAGCCATTTCTGTAAGTGATCTTGTTGCTTTAATGAAACCAAGATCTGGGTGTAAGATTCCTCATGGCTACCATGGAGTCACTGCTTCTAGCCTTCTCAGTGGTCTAAGATAGGAATATATGTGTCTTTTTCTACCCATGTATATACACATCTCTGAGACACTCTTTTTCTCTTCCTCTCTCCCTCTCCCTCTCTCTCTCTCCCTCCCTCCTTTGTAGTTAATATTGATCTCTCCAACTCTAATCTACTACCAGATAGTTCATTCTAATTTTTTCTTTTGAATCCCTGTCTGTGGAGGCTAGGGCAAAGACTGAGAAACACTGTAGCAAGCACCCAAGTGTTCGTTAGCTATAACTGAGTTTAGAGATACCCAGACCTGCCCCTGGCAGCTGTGCAGAATTTTAGATAAGTGCATCTCTTAACCCTAGGGCCGTAAGGGAATTGGCTCTCACTTTCCCCAGGTGCTGCTCAGTGGGAAGCCGCATGCAGTCCTGCCAGGGTGTCCATTACCCTGTGTTTGGGTGTTTCTGCTCATTTCCTCTTCTATGTGGCTCCCCCAACACCTGATACTTCCTGGTGTGAGGCCAGATCGTCTGGGATTCATTACTCCTGTGGCAGAATCTTCAGTGACAGTCCCTGTCTCACCTCCTGGGTCTAGCAGCCAGCATTTCTTTTCTGTACAGAGACAGTCAAGGAAAGTACATGTCTTTAAGTCCAATCCAAAAAGCTTGAAATGATTCTTATAGATTATTTTACAGGTGAAGAACAGGTCTAGGAAACACAGCTGGTAGTTGTGGAACAAGAAGTACAATCGAAGCCAGGCTGCCTGTAGTCTTCAGGTCCATTGTGTTCCCAGCCCAATGTGTACACCATGGACTGGATTTGTGAGGACACGTGACATGTGCTTGGGACGCATTAGCTAAGTGTCTTGAAGTCCTCTGTGAACCAAAGAGTCCCTGAGCACTGGTTTGGTTTGCTTTCTGCAGAATGTTTCCACAGAGGGATGAAGAAACAACTTCTACAGATGATCAAGACAAGATGTCCTGCCCTCCTAAAGGGACAGGAGCCATGCTGGTTCTGAGAAAAAGTGACAGGCCTTTGACATAGCTCCCATTCATACCTATACAAGCCCCTCTTTCCAACCTTCAGAGACTCCCTTGCCTTGTAGTGCCAGCACCCCTGCCTGCTGAGGGCTTCACTGTTTCAATCCAGCCCAGCCCTTCCCCAAGTGCACCAGCTCCCAAATCCTCTATACCAGTGGTTCTCAACCTTTCTAATGCTGTGACCCTGCAATACAGTTCCTCATGTTGTGGTGACCCCCACACCAAAAAATAATTTTGGTGACTACTTCAAAACTGTAATTTTGCTACAGTTATGATTTGGAATGGCCTTAGGCGCCCCCTGTGTTTTGGTCGTTTGACCCCCCCGCCGGGGTCACGACCCACAGGTTGAGAACCGCTGCTCTATACCTTCTGTAGATCTCCACCCACAGGCCCTTGTTTTAATCCTGGTGTTTAGCCAAATAAAGTTTTAACTGAACAATAGGGCAAGCTCTGAACAAGAGCTTTTGACTTTCAATTGTGCTATCTCACTCTGAATACTGGGTGCAAGGCCCTTGCAAGTGAGCCATTCATGGCCCAGATATTTCTGGACCACATTTCTTTATGCTGAACTGAAAGCTTTGGGAATGTGTTACAAGGTGCATTCATCTGCACCTGCCTCCTCCCTCCTGCACTGATCCATTTGTCTATTCTAGTAGCTTTCCTCTTAGTACTTATCTGGCCAGCTTTGCCTCCTAAAGAGCCCTTAAGTTGACTTCTGGGCATCTCCTTCTCTTGTGAAAGGACTGCCCAAGCCCTGCCCATTACCTTTCCTACCAGCCCCAAGCAGTGCCCCTCCCCCACCCACAGCAGGCAGACCTGCTAACAGGAGCCCACTTTTGCTGCCACTGCATGGAGCTCTGGCAGCAGCTGCTCTGTCCCTCAGTTCCAAAGCTCCTTTCTAGGATGAAAAATATTTTTTAGTCTTGTATGTTTATCCATGAACAGGAATCTTTCTGCTCCTTTCAGGCTTTCTCTTCGATGCTTTCCTTTTTGACCCTCCAGGAGCCTTTAGAGGCATATGGTATTCGGGAAGGTCTGCTTTGCCAGGATACCCTGGATTACATAAATTCCAAGATGGAAAAAAAAATTCCAACATTGAATAGCTAACCAGTGGTCCTCCCTTGAAGGAGTTAACCACTGAATCCAGGCATTTGTCACTGAGGGACTCTGGGCAGCTCGTCCAGGAGGGTTTTGTAGATAACTCCCTCTGCCAAGAGAAGTGGTTGGAAGGTCAGATAGAAAATCTCCTCCCCTAAATCAACTGGCACTCATCCTAGTGTGCATCTATTGTGCAACCTGCCCCTCAGCTTATTTTCTGAGGCCCCTAGGTTTATAACCAAACATGATCAAAATGTGTTTTCCCTCTTTAATAATAGCAACCATTACCATGTGAGTGCCTACACTACACCTCCTTCCAGGCACTGTGTTAGCCCTTTATGTATACTATTTAATAAGAATCTTTCTAATACTCCTACTAAGTAAATCTAATTACTTTTTTTTCGTAGGATGAAAAAATGAGACCTGAACATGGAGACTCTTGCCTGTGCTTTCTTACCTCAGGGAAGAGCTGGGTTCCAACTGGGAACTTTCAGATTCTAAAGCTGCCACCCCCTCCCACTATAGGCTGGCCCCCAGCCTACCCCTTGTTCAAGCTCTACTTCATTTGCCATGTGGGAGTTGGTGAGGTGATAAGAGGAAAGCCCTTCAAAGCTGTCCCTTGGGTGGGGAAAGGTAGGGAGCCAAAGGCTCTCGCTCTCCAGCCATATGAAGCCAGATGTCCCCAGCTCAGCTGTATAGACTTGAAGAGGAATGACTGCCTAACTGTTTCATATCTAATTGCCACATAGCATGGTAGTGACGGTGTGGATTAGCACATGTGTCAGATTGGCTGGGTTGTAAGATTTATTTGAACCCTGCGTTCTTTTGCAGCGTTCCAGGCCTTGGTGGTTATTCACAGAGCTAGGGGGTGGCTTCTCATTTAAAGAGGGAGGGTGACTTGGGGAGGCAGCTCAGGGGCAGATTGCTGGCTTAGTGTGTCCTGGGACCTGGCTTCTGTCCTCTGAACTACACAGCAAATGATACAACCCAAAATCTAAAGAAAGAGAGGGTGCCAAGGTGCTGTGCTATACTAAGGACACAGTGGAGCCATCCTGGTCTCCCCGTGTGCCTGGCCTTGGGGGTCTCTGCTCACTGGTGGGACACAGACACGGGAAGTTCAGGGCATGAAGAAGTTTAAAGAGATGTGAATTCACACTGCGCTTATCTCCCTACATGCATGGAATGAAGGAAGACATCCTATAGGAAATGGAATGTTTTGAAGACTGTGTTGAGAGAGAATGAGGACAGGGATCCGGGCTTTCAGAAGTGATCGTATTTCCTTGAATAAAAGACTAACTTACAAAACGTGGGCAGCATGTCCCCCGGCCAGCACAGAAGGCTAGCCGCGTGTGACATGTACACCTGCCTCCTGCTCAAACCCAGGGATCCCTTTCTGGGAGCTGCTCACTCAGAGGAAGAGGTTCAGATATCACACGACGATCCCTGACACCCACCCCTATAGAAAATAATTATTCAGGGGATTCTGAGAGCCAACGTAATTAGTCCAATTAATCTCTAGTGATGAATTATTCCGTCCGATAATCGTCTTCGGAAGCAAAAGATTCATTAGTGTCTCCGGCTGGCAGCAGGGAGTCCAATGTCCTTTTATCTCTCTTCTCTGTCCCTGATGTGATAGAATGAAATTGCCTCTTGGGTTGATAGATTCTTTCTCCATTAAAAAGGAGGATGGTTAGGGGAGCCTAGGAAGCTGGGACCCGTGTTGCGCATTGTGTGATCCACACGTGCACCTGACCTCACATTTAAGGCCTCTGTGTATCCGGAAGATACATGGAGAGAACAGAGTGCAAATTTTATAATCAGTTAGAGATTAACCAGGCACCATCATGGCTTCCGAGAGGCTGTTCATCTCAACATACCCACTAAAAAAAATGCACCTTACAGCCAGATAGCTCAGTGGATTAAGTGCCTGCTTAGGCAGAGCGCAGCAGCCAGGGTTCAATTCCGGGGTGCACTGAGATGGCAATTGAGACTGGGCATGGTGGCACACACCTGTAATCCCAGCATTTGGGAGGCTGAACACAGGCAGATCAGTATGAGTTTCATCTGTGTGGTGAGACCCTGTAGACCCTGTACTAAATACAAAAAAGCAAGAAAGAAAGTGAGCACCTTCTTTCCTGGAATATTCTCCAGAAATTCTAAGACAGAAGTCCTCCTTTTTGTAGAAACTACGCATTTGATCACCTTCCAGGCACCAACAGGAAGGCATCGGGTAGAGTGCTTTGCCTGTTAAGTCCACCTTTCTCATCAAAATCCAGCCTTCCAGATGCTGTGGTATAAACCCTGCAAGTTCAGTACTTGAGAGCCTGAGATAGGAGGATCACAGATTTGAGCCCAGACTGGTGACTTGGCAAGACCCTGTCTGAAAATAAGACATAAAAGGGACTGGAGTTGTAACTCTGTTGTGGGGTCCTAGGTTCAACAAAATGAACAAATAAATATAAATTAATAAGATCAAGCCTAAATTTGCAGAGAGGCATAAGCAGTTATGGGAATTATAGCAACTACTGGTTGTAGAAAAAATGAATTGAAGGTTCTGCACCCTGATGTCTGTACACTGTTTCCTCACTGGGTCCAAGAACTGGGTCCAGATCAGTGGCCCTTAGCTTTCTGGCTGCAGACCCTTCTATCAGGAAATGTGAACATTAACATATGGGCATAAGAGTTTACATCTCATTTCCAGGAATTTCTAGATCTTCTACAGCTTGCAGTAACAAATCTATATATCAGTACATGGACCCTGCCCTCAAGCAACTTCAAATCAAGAGGGGTGATGTCCATGTTGGTGGCACTGCATGGTAGCAGAGAGTCAGTGGACGCCGGAGGTGGCCTAAGCTTTTTGACATTTGGGACCATATCATTGTTTGGTGAAGAGAAGTGTCCTGTACATGGCAGGGGTTTAGTAGCAACTATGGCTGTTACCTGTGAGATGCCAGTAAAAATGTCTCCAGGCATGTCCCCTAGTGTGCAGAGGAGCCCAAGACCTCTTTTCCCTGTTGAGAACCCCTATCCTAGGGGCACAGCAGCACACTCAGCTCCAATGGAGAATGACTAATGCTGGGTGACAGGATCAGAGAAAGCTCCCGGGGAGAAGTGTGAGAAAGCAGCTGTTTGGGTTTGCTTTTTCTGGTTTTACCCGTGGTGTCTAGCATGGTGCTTGGCACTCCGAGGGGGTTCAGAGTGTGCTCACTGTACAAGTGAACAGACAGGGAGGTGAGAGAGGAAGGTGCCGACTTGGGGAGGGAATGGAATCAGGGCATTCCAGATTAGAGGCAGCATGGGTGAAAGCACAGGTGTCCAGGGATCGCACATAGCCCATCCCTAGCTTGTGGATGGGAGTAGGACATCGCTCACATGATCCTCCCAAAGCTGTTGTGAAACTTCCTTTCTGCAGACCCTGCAGCAAAGAAGTAGGTGGGTGAAGGAAGGGAAAAGAGCAGCTCACAGCATGGAGCTTCCCACCGATGGGTCACCACGTTGCACCCTGGCTAACCAGGCTATGGCATAGAATTCATCTCAACAAGGCCTTGCAGAAAGTTCCTGCACAGTGCCCAGCGACTGCAGTTGGGGCACCAGATGCAACCTGTTAACCTCTGTGGCTGTGGCCCATGGCTCTGATGACAGAATCGGGGAATTTTAGTACACTTAAAGCCAGCTCAGACAGGAGGGCACAGCATTGGTCATGCTTTGGATGTTGCTCCCTTTCATGGGCCACGTGTCTTTGCCTTCTGCCCAAAGCCCATCCTTCTGGCTATCTAGCTGCTGAGAGGCAGAGTCTCTCTCCCAGCTATCCCACTCATTCATTCATTCATTCACCCATCCATTCATTTATTCATATCTAACAGACCTGTGCTGTCTCACTGAGCCACCTCTGTGGGCACTGGTTGCTCACCAGGTATAGAGCAACAGAGACTGGAGGGAACCATGGCTGGCCCACAGAAGTATCACATAAGAAGAACTGGCACAGTGGGGCTCCTTAGAACTGTTTTAGGGAAAGGGTTACTGAAAACTGGGTACTAGAATGGAGTAACAGATTACTTAAGTTATAAGTTAGGGGCATTGAGTTTTATTGTAGTTTAATCAATATGTGTTAAAGAGCTGTGTGTCCAGTAAAATATATATGCCTGCCTGCCCAGGGAAAATCACCAAGCCTCCCTGGTAAGAGGAATTTGTAATGGCCTAGAAAATGCAGGAAAATCTTTACAGTGAGTTCCTGGTGTCTGTTAGAAAGGTTTATGGTGTCTGGGGATCCATTTCCTGCTGATTTGTGTCTGACAAGAGAGCACTGAGGCCAAGATCTCAGCAAGGAAGATAGGGCTCATGTGTGTGACTAGGAAGGGCTGCGCTTCTGGTTACTTGGAGCAGGGTTGTCTCTGAGGCTGCCTGCAGCAGGACTGGAGACCGAGCCCTGGATTTGGCACCTGCAGAAGAAGAAGGATAAAGGAAAACATGAGCAGGCACTGCCTTTGCAGAGCCAAGCCCGTGGTGCAAAGTCAGGAAACTGAAGGACAGTGATCTTGAGCAGCAAAAGCAAGTTTTGGGACAACAGCTGAGATGATTGGGGCTGAGAGTGGCACAGAAGTTTCCTGAAGGAGTTGAGCTGGCAAGATGGAATGGAATGGGGTGGCAGTGAAGAAGAGGAGGCCTTCAGGTGATGGGGAGCACGCCATTGTCACCCTACCACCTGCCGACCTAAGAGGCCTATTGAGCAGAACAGGCGTGGCGGGGAGGTGGGTGGGGCCTAACAACCATCTGACTGTGCCCAGAGATCGGTTTGCATAGCCACACTGTATGTACTGAGGACCTACTGCATCTCAGGCCCTGGGCCAGGTGCAAGATGGATGGCATATGGCCTCTGCCCTGGAGCACACAGGCAGGAAGAGGTGTGGATGACAAAGTAACACACGGGTTAGAGCTTCCAGCCAGATGCTGAGAAGAAGCAATGATTTCTACTGAGACCCTAGCCTGTGTTTCCCAGGAGCAAGGTTGCTCGTGCATTACCACTCAAGCCACATGTCCACAGCTCCTGCTGGATACTGCCCAGCATCACTGGCGTGGGCTGGGCCTGCCTCAGGTGCAGCATCCAATGGGCAAGCTGAGAGCAGCGGCTCCAGGAGGTGTCACTGCAAAGGCAGATGCTCTGGACCCTGCAGGGGAAGCAGTCTCTGGGGTGATCAGGGAAGGATCTGAGGGAAATGAGACTTGAACTGAGTGTTGAAAGCTGGGGGTGAGAGTCCCCTACAGGAAGGCCCCAGAGTTGGGAGCCTTGGGGAGAACAGAGCCAGCAAGAAACAAGTGATGGGAAGCACAGAGAACCAACCAGGGTGGGGAGGGTAAATACGAGGGGAAATAGAGCAAAGACCAGGCCAACAAACTAGCGTAAATGCTGTGTGCATTGGGTGCAGGACCCGAGTGTCCAAGGAGAGAGGCTGAAATCTCATTCCAGAGGCCCAAGGTTGCATGGATGGGGATGCTTTTAGCCTCCTTAGGTAAGGGCAGGGGGCTAAGGAAGGGCTTGTCTGAAGCCACCTGACCTCTAGCTAGGGCTCAGTGCTCCAATACAAAATGCTCTCATTCCAGTCTGTCCCCCAGTTTGGCTTTTCAGTGGGGGAGGGGACACATAGACATCAGTTCAACGTAGACAGCTCATGCCTGTCCCCAGGAGCAAAGCCTCAGCCTATTGTTCCCATGGCAACCGCCTGTCAGTGCCTAGGATTGAAGGGTGCAGAGCACAGAGAGAGACAGTGGCCCCTCCGTCATCACTGGGGACTCCCTTGTTGGGGTGCAGGGGATGTGAGAGCAGCAACCAGAAGCCCTCCCAGGCCAAGAACTCCTTTTGTTCTTTGAAGGGTGGGCTGCTGATTCCCCGTCACTGCTCCCGTTCTGCCTTCTGAGCCCAGGGTGCCCTCTTTGTATTCTGCTCATTAAAGATAGATGACCCAAGGGAAGGCAGGGCAGGGGTCACCAGCTGCTGGGGATCATCTGCAGGGACAGCACAGCCATGATCACCAGCCCTGGCTACAGTGGCAAAGGGGGCAGCTGGGAAGACTAGACATCCCTAAGATTAGGTACATCCCACCGACAGGTTAGAAGTGAGTCGGGGGAGCCTTCAGCAGCCAGGAGTTTGTCCTCTAGCTCTGGCTTGCTAGGCAGTT
Organism: Myocastor coypus; assembly: GCA_004027025.1. Classification (NCBI taxonomy): domain Eukaryota; kingdom Metazoa; phylum Chordata; class Mammalia; order Rodentia; family Myocastoridae; genus Myocastor; species Myocastor coypus. Next base: position 38,903 of record PVJA010003396.1, on the reverse strand, counting down.
TATGCATTGAACAGGAGACGGCTGAGTGTGGTGCGGCCTCTGGAGTAGCACGGGGCTGAATACTGGAGCTGGAGTCCGAGAGGCTGCGTTCTGATCCCAGCCTTGCTGCCTCGACACTGCAACCAAAAGCAGGTTGTTAGGAATCAGACCCACTCATGTGGCACCTGCTTCCCAGCCATCTTGTGGGGGCCAAGCCAGGTATATGGCCGGCATCCTGTAGTGCTAGTTTGCTCCAGAGGTAAAGGGCGAGGCGAAGTTAATTCTGCCAAAGGGATTTATGCATTTCCAAGCGTCAAGGTCAGCCAGTCCCTGAGCCCTAGCCTTCTTTTGTACTCCTTCATTCATGGAGTGCTTTCCGACATCCCTGAGCTCTGAACCCATCCTGGGCCCAGCCTCCTTTGTGTTCAGCTTCTTGCCCCCACCTTGAGGGGTTCAGGAAGGAGACAAACAGCCCCAATAACTGGTAGCTTCTGTCTGCCCTCCAGGAGGGGCCTCCCTCTGCCTGCACTGAGGCCATGTTTGGTCGCCGTCTCAGCATGCAGAGCTGGGCCTTCTCTTGCCCACCTCTGCCTTGTTTTACAGGGCTCCAGTGAGAGGAAGCAGTGCTAGGCTTTACCCTGAGCCCCAACACAGCCAGCCAGGGGAAAGCAGCTCTGGATGGGGGCTGGGGCTCCCTACTGGAAGAATATGTTGTTGCTTGAACTAAAATCTCTCTAAGGAAGCTATTCCCCCCTCCCCTGAATTGGCCTCTATTCAAATGGTGGCCAATCTTAAGTCCTTAGCGACTGCAGTATGAGGCCTAGGCCTCTGTTTGTGGCAAGTAGGCTACAGAGGCCTGGGATAAGGGAATGGAGAAGGTCTGGGGCCTCCTAGGCCCCTGCTCCCCATTGCCTCCTCCTGGCACTTTCTAGCCTCTGGTCTAAAAGCTCCCTCAGGCAGCCCCAACTCCTGTCCCTACACTTGCTGGAGCAGGACAGGAGCTCAGCTGCTCCTTGGGTTCCTAAGACAGCAGGGGGCAGGTGCTCTTGCTTGGGACCTTCCTTCTCCCCTTCACTGCTGTCCACTGACTCTCTACAGAGTAGGAATGGCACTGATGCTTTCTTGCAGGACCAAGTGAGGCTCAAGATGCTGGGGCAGGGACCCCAGAGTCCAGGCTTCCAACTGGTGCAGGAGCTGGGAAGGTGCTTTGTGTCCAGGTGTGTGGGGGCCTCTGGGCTCCTCCAGGCAGAGGCCAGCTGCTTCAGTGGGGCAGGTGCAGAAGGTGGGAGAAGGAGCTCCAGGCCCACACACATTTTCAAGGGTGGGGGTCTGAGCTGTGCTTCATAGTGACTGGCTGGTTCCCAGGCTCCTGTGTCAGAACTGGATGGAAGAGGAGAATTCTGAATGATCTGATTAGGGGACTGAGCGCAGCCATCAGTCTTGGCAAGCAGGCCACACAGCCTGCCTGCCAGACACTCTAGGAAGGGTCCTTCCAAGGCCAGCAGCAGCTCAGGATCCAGAGCTGGGACAAAGCCCAGCGGGGCGGAAGGGCTCCCTTGAGGAAGTGCTGCACAGTGGTGACTGGCAGCAAGGCCTGACTGGCTGGCAGCCCTGCATCTTGGAGGTAGAGAAGGGCTTACTCTGGCCTGAGGCCCGCTGCTCTCCTGTCTCCTGGCAGTTCTGCTTTTCATTCATTCTGCAGAGCAGAGCACCAGCCTCAACCTGTGGTGCCAGAGTAGTTCCAGTTTGTCAAGAGCAGCCTCCTGCTGTCCAGCTGCAGTGTCTTTGTTGTTATTTATATTTCATTTTAGAAAAAAACCACAGACTTTAGTTAGACTGGGATTCAGACTCCTACTGTACCATTTACAAAAGCTGTGTGACCTTAGGAAGTTAACCAGCATCTCTGAGCAGAACATCTGTGACAGGGAGTAACTATACTTACCCCTCAGAGTTGGGTCATTATGTTCAATGACAAAATGTCTGTCAGTGGGGAGTACCGTGCTCAGCATACGAACCCTCTCAGGAAATACTGTCTCCTTTCCATTCTCTTCCCTTCCTGTCTCTAAGAACATCACCGGAACCCTGCCCACTTGAACAGACCTTATTAAGTTTCACTATAGGCTTCTCTGCCTTCTTAATCATGCATCTCCGATACAGCCAGCCCAGCTCCTTTAGTTCTAGAGAGATCTGGGGAAGGGCAGGCTCAGGGCTTTTGTCTAAGCCTGTTCTTTTGGGGGGACAACCCTGGAGATGGGAACATGTTGGTGGCAGATGGGCTGAGCCCCAGGGTCCCTAGTGCTGGGCCTGGGAGTGGAGTATCTGTGACACAGAAGGCTTTTCTGGACTCAGGGACCTCAAGGGAAGCAGCCAGCCGGGTGGGTGTCGACTCTGATATCTGAGCAGATGCTCTTTAGCCAAACCAGGGCAGGAGAACCTGTGATGTGAGCTGCCTCATGAGGCAAGGGGCACCTGGTCCTGGGTGGTCTGTGTGACTGACCCGTCCCCCAGAAGCCCTAAAGTCCAGCACCACCTTCACCTCTGGGCCTGGTTCTCAGGTCAGCAGACTGTTGCCTTTAGCTCTGGGGCAGGAATAGCTTCAGAGCCTAGGTGCAGTCTTGAGGGCAGAGCCCACACCAGAGATAGAGGGGTCAGGGTGGTGGAGGACACCTTGCCACAGCCTTCCTACCTCCTGGCACTGGCTGTGAATTTCTGCCCTGACCCAAACCGTGCTCTCTGCTGAGTTTCTATATCACCATTCCAGGCCTCGGTGTCAGAGGCCCCAGGAAGCTGCAGTGGGGCCCCTGTAAAACAGATCAAAGTGCATCCAAGACAACACCTCCTGCGACTGACCAACCCTGAGGGTTCCAGCGTGCTGCCGGCCAGTAGAACTCCCTGAATGTCGCCTGCCTAAGCCATGCACTCACCAGCTGACGGAGGTGGCCTTCGAGCACTTGAAATGTGGCTAATGCCACTGAAAATTTTATTTTCACATTGATTTATGTGTTTATTCATTTGTTTATTTTGTGGTACTGGACTTGAACTCAGGGCCTTCCCACAGACCCATATCCTTAGACCTTTTATGCCTGAGACAGTGTCTCACTAAATTACCGAGGTTGGACTCAAACTAATGATTTTCCTGCCTCAGCCTCCTAGAGCTGAATTTTTATTTAATTTTAATTAATTTAAATATGAAAGATGCTCAACATCATTAGTCATTTGGAAAATGCAAGTCGAATCTATAATGAGATGTCATTGTGCATCTAGTGAGCTGGCTGTAATAAAGAGAGGCAAGAGAATGTGGTGAGAATGTGGAGAAACCAGAACGTTCATTTGCTGATGTGGATGAGAAATGGTGGAACTGCTTTGGAAAACAGTCTGGCAGTTCCTCAAAATGTTAAACAGAAGTTACCATATGATCCAGTATTGTACTCCTAGGCACACATCCAAGAGGAGAGAAAACAGATGTCGCTATGCGAATTCGCAATACATTTTTAGTAGCATGGTTCGTATTACACCAAAGTAGAGATAGAGCACATAGTGGCAGCCCAGCTGTGGGATGGAATATTGCTCAACCTTGAAAAGAAATGGAGTACTGATACGTACAACATGGAGGAACCCTGATCACAGAGTGCAAAGTGAGAGGGTCCAGACACAGAAAGCCACGTGCTGCATTCCTCCGTTATGTGAGGTGTTCAAAGCAGGTAAACTTGCAGAGACAGAAGTAGGCTGGTGGTTGCCTGGGGCTGAGGCAAGGGGAGCGTGAGGAACGACTGCTGATGGGAACGGGATTTCTTTGGGGGATGATAAAAATTTCTAGAATTAGTGTGATAGTTGCACACCTTTGCAAATTATTAAAAGCCACTGGGGGAAAAAGTCATTGAATGGTGTACTTGGAAAGGGTGGATTTTATGGCGCCTGGGTTTATGTCTACATTTACCTATCACCATAACTGGCTGGTGGCCCCAGCACTGGACAGGGCAGCGCAGAGCCGCCATCCTGTCTTCTCAGTGGCAAACCCGGTTCAGCTCAGGTAGTGCAGAAGGAAAGGGTTCCTCGCTGCAGAGCTCCCCATATGCTCTGGGTACACAGCACAGCCAATACTAATGTCGCCAGTTTCACAATTGTCCCCCAGGGCCTCTTCCAATTGCAGTCCACACCTGGGCCTGCCTCTCCCCCATCGCTCGCCACTCCCTTGCCTGCAGATGGTTCTCTCCTGCATAAACTGTTGCTATAACAACCACTCTGAGCTCTCAGAGGCAGGGACTTGATTGGAGCAGGGCAAGTGCAGGGCTTGGTAGCATCATGAACAGAAAACATTTCCAGGAAAACCATGAGGTTTGCTGGGCAGGAGTCAGGGCCTGTGTACGCATGCACTCTACCTGCAAGCAGCCTAGCTGTCTGAGAGAATAACAAATGCACAGTAATCCTCTCTGATTCTGACTGGTGTTCAGAGGGCAGCAGTGCAGCGAGATGCATCTCTGAAGTAGAGAAGACAGTATTTGTAAACTATCACTCCTTCCAAGCAGAACCCTCAGCACTGACCTTCCTAACAGTAAGGAAATAACAGTAAGCCAGACACCAAGAGATGGCCTTTCCTGGAACTTGGAAATCGCACTCCACGCTCTCTGCCAAAAGGCTGCCTTAGTGCCCAGGCTGGGTGAGGCTGTCCAGCCCTCAGCAGGGCAGTATCCTCAGAAGAGCCCCCTTGCTTCACTTCCTACTGTCAGCTCGCTACGGAGACTGCTGCTGGTCCCCCAGCCCCCAAAGGTGAAGAGCCCCACTCCACTATCCCAATCCCAGGCATTAAAGCAGAAGAGCTGCTGGAGTCATTCTGACACTCTCAGGCCCAGAATCTCAGCCTGCCACAGGTCTCCCGGGCGCCAAGCCCTGCACCCAAGCTTTCCAGGCACAGAACAGAGTCCCTATAGTAGTGGCTTCTTGACTCTTCTCCAAGGGACAGAAAGCACAAGGCTGGATGGGGGCTGGGTAGAGGGTGTTGGCCCTAGAGGAGCAGAGCCCGGGAGGAAGGGAGTTATGCTAAGCAGAATGGCCAGGCAAAGAGGCCTTTGGTGGGCCTCTCCCCAGCCTGAAAGCCAAACAGCTGCCCACCTCTCGGCACTGTGACACCTCCAGGGCACGCATAGCTAAGGACCTGCACCGCCCCCTTGTGGCCTTTCTCAACAACAGGCCCCAGACATCCCGCAGAGCTTAGAAGAGGCTGGGTCCTGTAGTTTCAAGCCTGAAGAGCATAGCTTCAGGTGGGCGCAGTGGGCTTCCCCAGTGTCGTAATTACTGTTCTCTTGTTACTAGGACAAATACCTGGCACTCAAAATGAGGGAAGGAAAAGTTTACTTAGCTCACAATTATTGGAGGTTTCAAGACACTGGAGGAGAGGCTGGGGCGCTGCTGCCCAGGATGACCCTCCCCACATCTCTGAGAAAGCCCAGGCTCGCCAATTTGACGGTTCTTGCCTCCCCGACCCCGCCCCTCAAGCTACGCGCTGCTCCTCCAGCCTTATCTGCACCATGAGATGTTGGCGGGGGACAACTAGACGCAAACCATAACACCCAGAGAATACACAACAACTTGTGTCCAGAGAGTAGACTTGGTCTGAAGGCTGGGGAGCTGCCTGAATGCTTGGCATTGAGAAGAGAAGCTCTTCTTTTGCCACTGCAAGGCACATACCATCCTATTCTCACAGTAAGCAGCAAGACATTAAGATTGCTCAAAAGGCGAACTTTTGATCCCGTCACCCACTGGGAGCTTGTGAAACAGCAGATCCTTGGAGCCCACCACCTAGAGCTGAGTCAGAGTCTCTGGGAGTCCTCGGGGGAACACCGTGGCAGCTGTGTTTTCCACACGCTCTGAGAGTAAACATACTTACACAGGCACCAGCCAAGTACAAGCCATAAGACCAGACTAGGAAGGACCCTGGATATCATCCACCCACCCAGTGCCCTTATCTAAAGACAGGAAACTGAGGTCCAAAAGGGCCAAGTAATATACCCATGACACCCAACAAATTAGTATGCATTCTTGGGAAACCCGGCCTGGACTCTTTCCACAGGCCCAAAGTCACCTTGCGCAACTCCCCTGCTCGAGACCTAGGGTCCAGCATCTCCAGTTCAAGTCTTTTTAACTCAATGAAATTCAAAATTGTAGGCATTCTTGGAAGACTCCTGGCTGGCCATTCCAGGCTGGCTGGCCAGGTACACTCTTTCTCTGGCCTCAGATTTGCTTCCAGTTCCTATGTTTCCTCTCCCTGTCTCACATGCCAATCTGACTCATGTGTTTTCCCATAGTCCTTGCTCTTTTTCTGTGGACCTTACACAGCAAACAGCTGGAAAGCTGCTGGATGCTGGGCTCCTGCTTCATCCTCTTGCTGACAGAATGGGTTCAGGATTTTCCCGGGTGAAGATCAAATCTCAAGAGCAAGAGAGCTCAGCAACTAGAAGCATGGGATTTGCTGAACTGCAGGCTTCAGTGACACCCACCTCTGACAATATTGTGACTTAAGTGGGGGATGAGTGGAATGATAGGATTAGCAACAGAATAAAAGTTCCCCGCCTGCACCTGTGGTGGAAAGGGGGTGTCTCCAGCATGGGAGCCCATCCATCCTGCGTGCCTGGTGCCAACCATGCTGAGGGTCTGAGCCTTTGCAGGGGGGCTGAGTACAGTTACTGACCACAGAGCTCGCAGCATCCACAAAGTCCAAGTCGGCAGAGGACAGAGCCCTGGGCTTTATCCCTTACCAAAGAGTATGGTGAGGGGATGCCCCTGCTGGCTGAAGTTTGAAGATTTGTGTCCTCTAGTGGAGGAGAGGGATGAAGGTGATTCAGCATCCCAAAATATGTGACTCACTGTAAACACAAAAAGGCCATCAACAGACACTGACAGTGATGTGTTCACACAAACTCCCCAGCACCTTTTGTGGTGTACTAAACAGTGCTGGGAGCAAATGGCCTACTAGTGCGCTCTCTCTCTCTCTCTCTCTCTCTCTCTCTCTCTCTCTCTCTCTCTCCCTCTCCCTCTCCCTCTCCCTCTCCCCATGTGTGTAAACATATGCACATGCCATGTGCGTGCTTTTATTTGAGCAAATTTTCACTGTGGAGCCCAGGCTGGCCTTAAGCTTTCAATCCTCCTGCCTTAGCCTCTGGAGGGCTGGAATCACAGGTGTGTGCCATCACATACTGGCTCTGAGTGGAAACCTTTTTGTTAGATATTTGCACTTAGAATTGATTTTATTAAAATGATATTTAGTTTTTGCACAGGAAACCTGAACTAGGACAAATTTCAGAACTTAAAGAACATTTAGATTTGCTTAGGGATCAAATAAGATCAGGAAAAAGCCTTTATTCTCTTAGAAGTTGTTCAGAATGACAGAGAGAAAAAGAGACAGAGAGAGAGAGTTTATTTTATTTCTGAGACAGGGATCTCACTATGTAGTTCCAGGTCACACTTGACCCTCCTGCCTTAGTCTCCCAAGTACCGGGATTATAGGTATGGCTCAGCACCCCAGAGGAGAAAGAGGCTTTGTCGTTCCCATTTCCCGGTCATGTAGCTGGCCTGGGATTCTGAGTGGACCCAGTCCTAGACTGCTCCCCTGGTTAATTTACCTCCTGGGGGGACATATGTCAGTGGGTCTCAACCCCAACCTGCAGCAAATGATGGAAAGGACCATGGAGCAAGAGTCACACCTGCCTTATCACTCACAGCAGGCCCCTCTCTGGGCTGAGGGCTAGGCTTTTCCCATGTGAAGTGTGAGCAGGCAGCAGCAGGAGCTTCCACACTTTGAAATGCCTTGACTTGAGAACACCCTCCCTCTCCAGTTTACTTCCACTCCTGGTGGTGCTTACCTGGGTCTGTGGTACAGCAGCTGCTGATCTGGCAGTTGGTCAGGTGCAGATCCAGGGGCCTGGTCCCCCAGGCTCCCTGGCCCCTGCTCGGTTTTGAATCACTAATGTGGACTCTGGAACATCGATGGGAATAATTAAGTTCCACAAGCAGTTACTGCAGTTTCCTTAATTGTCAGCTGATAATTAAAACCTTACAGGATATGGGGAAACCTGACTCCTGGGTGGGTCCCCTTGAGCCTCCTCCTCCTCCCCCCTGAACTTCCTGGAACCTTTCTGAGGTTTCAATGAGCCCACCTGGGAACAGGCAGTGCCAGGACCTTAAACATGTGTCCTGCTGACTCAGAAGAGCTGTATTTTTGTCACTGCACTGTGATCACTTTTCTCCCTGCACCTCAGCCCATTTTTTAGCAAGTTCTTAATTCCCCATCCAGCCCAGTTCCTCTGCACAGACATCAGGGTGGGTGGATGCCACTCTCCCAGGGCACTTGGGCTTGCTCTTCCTCTATCCACTCTTAATCATCTTTCTCTTAACCATAGGAGACGTGTCCATCCAAGTCTCCCCACAACTATACCTGCAGAATTGTAGAATTTGGCTGGGCCTTGAGTAGGTGTGTGTGTGTGTGTGTGTGTGTGTGTGTGTGTGTGTGTGTGTGTCTATAGGCATGTATGTGTCTCTCCTAGTAGAGAGAACAAGGATGGTGAAAAAGATAACATGAAGCACAGTGGCACACATGCATGACCCCAGCATTTAGGGATGGAGGTAGCAAGGTCCCACCTGAGCAACTTACAACTTATCTCAAAATATGGGGCTCAGTAGAATAAGAGCTTGCCTGGCAAGCTCAAGGACCTGAGTTCAATCCCTGGGTCTACCAAAGAGATAGAGGGAGAGGGAAAGGGAGAGAGAGAGACAGAGACAGAGAGACAAAGATGAAAACTTGTCTCAAAATAAAAGGATGGAGAGTGTATATGTAACTCAGTGAAAGAACCTTCCTGTATTCATTCCCCACTGTGAAAGGTGATAGATAGATAGATAGATAGATAGATAGATAGATAGATAGATAGATGATAGGTAGGAGATAAATGGATAATTTAAAAACTTTTCTCTTTATTGTTTTTAAACTTTATGCATTTATTTATATTATGGCCAGCTCAGCCTGCCCTGAGGGTGGGGCTTGCACAGCATGCAGCAATGCAGATTGAACCATGGTCCCTGCAGTTGCCTAGGCTTGCCTAAGTAGCTGCTTTGGACCACTGAGCTATCTCACTGGCTCTGATAGATGGATAATTGATAGATGATTGATTGATTGATTGATGATAGATAGATAGGTAGATAATATGCCTAATACCATGCCTCCCACATGGTAAACATGCCATAGCATTTCTGTGCATGTGCTCCTGTGTGTCAGTTTGATCACTGGTTCTTAGCTCTAAGACTGGCCACAGATAGTACACTCTGTGGTCTTGAATAGAGCCAAAGCTCTCTAGAAGTAAATGTCACTCTAACCTCCAGGTGCACTAGTGCATGCTGGCTGGGAGGATGCAACTAAATGTGGCAATGATGAATTGGCTTGGGGGAGACTTCTGCCTCACTTCTGAGCCTGAGGGACACACACATCTTTCGTGGTTGCTCCATTTGCAGGAGAAGACTTGGAATGGCAGCCTAACATAACGTTATGAGCATCTCCACCCCACAGGCTTCGGTGTCACCCTAGGACCAATAGCAGCTCTACCTGGCCTCCCTCCAGCCCTGCTTTACACATGCGCGCACGCGCGTGCGTGCACACACACACGCACACACAGCTCTCCCCACCAGATCCTCTTGTGTAGGAGCTGGGAGTGGACCCTCTGCCTTAAGGAATGATGGGAGATATCTGGTCTGGTATGCAGTGGAGGAGAAAGATGTAATCTGCTCTGCTGTCCGTGGCTAGGCAGGACCATGCATCACACAGAGGGACCACATAGGCCAGGATCTCCCTGAGCACTTCCCACACTGGAGGACACTAGGGAGGAGATGGCCAATCAGAATGTGTTTCCATCTCTAAGCTGTATCTGGTCTCTGCTGTGCCCCCTGGCCTCAGCCACCCTACACCAAGACTGAAGAGTTGATGGAGACATGCGTGGGCATCCTGGCTTAGCAATGAAACAAATCACTGCACTTGTAGCCCTTTGTTACCATCACCACAGAGTTGTGTGCCTCAGACACCTCTACCCAGCCCTGACCTTACCCTTATGGAGAGATGGGGAGAAAGGGGTTGTGGGGTAGGACAAGGAATAGGGGTAGGTGAAGGTGAGAAGTGAGATCTTTTTCATTTTTCAGTGCTGGACCTGGAGGCATTTCATTGAACTTCTAGCCCCTTTTATTTTTTATTTTCAGGCAGCCTCTTTCTAAATCACTAAGTTGCCCACGCTAGGCTCAAACTTGTGAACCTCCTGTCTCAACCTCCCAGAATGCTGAGATTACAGGCATGGGCCACCCTGTCCAACTAAAGTGTGATGAATTCTTTTGCAAATGAAGTTTACTCATTCTTTTGTTTGTTTGTTTGGGTGGTTTTGGTACTGGAAACCAAACTTACAACCTTGTGCTTGCCAGGCATGTGCTTGTGCAGCTGAGCTATCTCCCCAGCCCCTTTACTCTGACTTTTGAACTAAAAATATAAAGATGTTATCTGGGAGGAGTCAGCAATGTGTCAAATTCCTCCTCACCCTGTTCCCCAGCTTTTCAAAGTATACGCAGCCTCTTGAACCTGAAGCTTAGTTTTGAGTACTTGTAAATCCTCATCCTGGGCTGCAGCCACCCCACTCCCAGGGTATCAGGCACCCAGGACTGCAGAGGACAGCCAGGCTCCAAGCAGAGCCAGAGAAACAGGGTGGCATACTCAAAATGACCACCAGGTGGCACTGGGGCATCGATGGAGCTCTGGGGGCGGCCTGGGAGCACAGTGCAGATCCAGGGCACCTCCCTGCACAGACCAGCACCACCAGCAAATTGAGCTCTATTCCAACCTCCTGTGGGGATGTGCCCTTCCACAGGAGTCTCAGCCAGCCCTGGATGGCCACCGACTCCCAGGTCCGCAGCCATACATCTCTCAGTAGCTGACTCCTTCATCTCCAGTTTGGACACATCTAGAGACTGACCTGCAGTTACTCTGTAATGTGGAGTGAGGTAGGGACAAGGTTGCAAGTCTCTGAGGGAGGAGACTTGGGAGAAAGGGTGCCTCGACTGGTGCAGTGTAAGTAGGACCACACCTATCTGTCTCCACGAGGACATAAAATTCTAGGTACCCACTATACCCATGTCCCATGATCTGGGACATTGTGGAGGGCAGAGTGACTCTCTTGAAGCTGTTCACTGTGTGGCTTAAGTATTTTTCCTTTTAAAAGAAAGGGATCTTTTAGACATGCTAGGCAAGTGTTGTACTGCTGAAGTATATCCTGTTTTGTTGGCTTTTAGTTTTTTGAGACAGGGTCTAACCATGCAGTTGAAACTAGACTTAAAGGGGCTAGGAGATAGCTCAGTAGAATAAGCACTTGCCTAGCAAATGCAAGGACCTGAGTTCAATCCTCAGTCCTGAAAAAAAAAAAAAAAAAAAAAAAACTAGACTTAAGGGCTGACAGTATTAGCTCAGAGGTAGAGCTCCTGCCTACCATGTACAAGGTCCTGGGTTCAAATCTCGGCATGGCAAAACAGACTGGTCTTGCTGTATAGCCCAGGGTGGCCTGGAACTCACAGAGACTCCCCTGCTTCAGCCTCTTGAATACTGGGATGACAGGTGCTGCTCCTGAGTCCTTTATAATTTAATTTTGAGATGGTCTCACTAAATGCCCACGCTGGCCTCCAACTTTCAATCCTGTTGCCTTCACCTCCGGAGCAGTTGGATTCTGGGTATGATATCACACTCATATCCATCTGTTCTTGAAATAATCAGTCACTATGCTTGGCGCTGGTGGTGCGGGGACACCCTGCAATGGATAAATAGAAATTCCAGTCTCTACCTACACTCAGCTCTGCCCTGTGCCACACACTAATGTGTGACATTGGATGCTTTATTCTGTTTCTCTGCATCTTGGTTTCCTCATCTGTACAAGGAGACAGTAACATAGATCTGCCAGGAATGCAGAATTCAATGGCTGGTGCACAAATTGTGTGGCTCACAGAGAGCTCTCGATCACCTGCCCCTGGGGAATACACACACACTTGGAGGCCCAGTGTCCCAGCCTTAGCACCATGTTCTTGTCCCCATACGAGCATTTTAGAAATAAGCCATAAAGTTTATGTGGCTACCAGTTCTGACCCTGCCTATGTTCTATGCCAAGCCATCCATTAAAGCCATGGAGCAGCTCCCAAGGTGACCCTTTCCAGGATAAACAGGCATTGGCAACCAAAGCAGTGATGCCAAGGCCATGGACAGAGCGCAGGCCCTGGCACAGAAACCTACCATTTGCCCCTGTTCTTACTACCAGTACAAAGAGCTAGGTACATTCTGCTGGCCACTCAAGGATGGGGGTGGCAGCTGGGAAGGACAAAAGAGATGACCTGGCCTTGCATAAAGCTGGTCCTCCCTCAGAGGAGGTCCCCCAAAGCCCTGGAGAGGGCACTGCAGTCTGCTCCCTGCCATCCCTCCTGCCTCAGCAGCTGCCTGCCAGCCAGCCAGAGCTCAGTCATTGAAAACAGTTCCTGTTAAGGGATTCAGAAATGTTCCCTTCAGCAGCCAAAGGAGCGTGCCCTCCCGTTGAGTCTGTGGATGGAGAGATGGAGGACTGGGCTGGCTCGCAGAGGGCTGCAGGAGGGATGGTGGGGAAGTCCAGACTCCAGGGCCTGCGCCATAGCTCCATCAGCATCTCTGGGTCAGTGCTGGGCCTGCTGCAATTGTCTTTGGAGGCTCACTGGGGAGGGGTGGAGTCTCCTGGCTTCAGGAACAACAGAACCCAAAGGAAAAGAAAACCAGCCGTCTTCCTCAGACTCCTCCAGCTCAGTGTGGCGCCCAACACCGAGTACGGTTCAGTGGAAGGGAGGAGAAAGCTCTCTGAGCTCCTTGCGGATTCTCAGACACCCCACGGCCATGTGGAGGTTATTCGCACTGCAGAAATGGGTGGGAGAGATTTTTGTTTGTTGCTGTAGAATCTCCCTTTTCGGGCTGCCTGGAAACCAAGGTTGAAAGAAACATTGCCTGCTCACTGAGCGTGCTGAGGCCGTGCTTATGTGTTCTCCTGACTCAGGGTTGTCGCGTGTGTGAGGCCCGTGCTACCCAGAGCTCCCCTCCACCCCAGCTCCCCACTAGCTACTAACGGTGGCTCCGTGTCAACCCAAAAGTCCCCAGTCAGAGCCCAGGGCTTGAGCATGCAGAAGCTGGCTTGGATCAGCTCCCAGAGTCAGCTCCATGTCCTACCTGCTCACCCAACTCTTCCTTTCCCTCTGCCAGACCCAGAGTCCCAGAGAAAGAGGACGGTACAGAATGTCCTGGATCTTCGACAGAACCTGGAGGAGACCATGTCCAGCCTTCGAGGCTCCCAGGTGACTCACAGGTAAGCTGGAGCTGAATAGGCTCCACCTACACTGTCATCCTCGGTCCTCACACCTCCCCCTCCACATCCAGGATTGCCATCGGAGCTTCTGGGAGAGGGATCCCAGCATCCAGCAGAGCCAGACATCTAGTTCTGCTTGTGTTTGAGTATGGGTTTCACTTGGACAAATCAGTATGAAAATTACATAGTAGGAGCAGGAAGCTCAGGGCATTGCCTGTGATACTCACAACCCTGCTTAGGCTCCTGTCTCCTCATCTGCCTAGAGGCCTTTGTTTACCAACTGCTCCTCCTCCTGATGTGGTCCCCCCCATCTCCTTGGTCAGTCAGATCCCCTCTGGCCTCTTCCACCATCACTGAGGGAGGCCTGAGGGCTGGTGGGGCACATGCAATGCCACCCACAGTCTCGTGCCCCCAGCCCAGCCCTCAATGATACTTCTGAGCCTCCAGCTGCCTAGGGCACGCGCCCTTCCCTCAGCAGCTGTCCCTGGATGGGGTCCTGGCCTTGGCCTCTCAGTGACTCAGAGTTTCCCCTCTGCTCCTTCCTCCCGGTGGCCCAGATGAGCTCATGCTGTCAGCTCCAAGGGGCAGCGGGAGGGAGAGAGGCAGCCAGATTGAGGAATCACGGGGGGGTCAGCAGGAAGGCCATGTGAGGCCCAGGAAACCAGCCCACTGGGACTCAGAGGAGGGTCCTCCTAGGCTCCAGGACTAGGAAAGATAAGCAAAGCTGGGACCCAAGGCTTTTCTTCACCCAGTGCGTCCTTCCTTACATACCGCTGGTAACAGAGAGCTCCTTACCTTTCACACAAGCTCAGTCCCTGACCATCCTACGGAAGCCAGCTTCATTATCAGGGTGTCATTCATAGCCCCTGCCCCCATTCTTCCTCCCTGAGACCATCCGCTCCTTCCTTCCTCTGCAGCCTGTCCCCAGCCATATTCCCATCTGAGATACCCAGCCCTTTTCCCCAGACATCTAGAACACTTTACCTGACAAAAGAAAGCATCCACTCTCCAGGCTTACCTGGGCTAAGCTCAGCAGCAGGACCCTGACTGCTGAAAGGAAGGTGATCCTCAAGTCTGGGGAAGGTGGGTGGGGGAGCTGTAGCACCCAGGTGCCCTTGTGTCTGTCTCCTGCCTCTCCCCCACTCTGGGCAGGAACCCCAGAGGGCCAGGGGTCTGGCCCGGCTGGCCTCATCAGCATAGCCACCTAATGGATGAAATCTGAGATGACTTCCTTTCTGCATCTAGGAAAGTCGCTGGAACATCTCTCGGTGCCAAGTCACCAGCCAGCCTTGTGCCAAAGAAACCAGAAAGTGCTTAGTTGCCGAGAGGGTCACACCCCAGATGACTCAGCCACACAGGCCAGGGAGAGGACCAAGGCAGTTGCTCAGTGAAGCCTGGCAGCTTCTGCTTGGGTGGGGAGAGCAGCCCAGAGCCTTTGTGGAAAGCTGCCCGGGTTGGGGGTGGGAGGCTGCGCCCTCTAGCTCCCCGTCTCCCTTTAGGGAAGAGAACCACCACCGAGGCTGGACTTGCCTCCTTAGGCTCTGGTTTCTGTTACTCCTGTCTCACATTTGTGTCACCCAACCACCCATTCTTGACTTCCTGCCTTACTGTTCTAAAGTGCTGTACATTGGGCCCAGCAGGATGGCTCAGTGGTCTAAAGCGCCTGCTTAGGAAAGCTTAGGCGGCTGCAGGGACCATGGTTCGATCCCCGGCACCACATGCTGCGCCAGCCCTGACCTCAGGGCAGGGTGTGCCGGCCATAAAAATAAATAAACAAAAGTTCTGAAACAAGAAAAATAAATAAATAAATAAATAAATAAAATTCTTTTTTTGTTTCTTCTTTTTCTTTTTTTTTTTTGCTTTTTGAGACAGGGTCTCACTGTGCAGTTCAGGCTGGCTTTGAGCTCACTTTTGTAGGCCAGGCTGGTCTCGAACTCACAACGATCCTCCTGCCTCAGCCTCCCAAGTGCTGGGATTACAGGCGTGAGCCACCACGCCCGGCAAAATAAATTCTTTAAAAAAAAGTAAAAAATAAAGTGCTGTACATTAGTCAGCCCACCCTGTATCTGTATTCCCTGGGCTAACAAAGGAGCAACTGAGGCTAGAGAGGGTAGCACCTGATAAGGACGGCCCTGTGCCACACAGTGCTGAGCCCCAGCCCTTAGAGCAAATTCAGCTTCTTCGTTGAGGGGCTCACAGACCGGTGCATGCTTGGGGTGAGGCTGTGCTCACTCTGGAACTCACAGGGTAACTCTAGACTCAGTTCCGTTTCTCTGCTACTTCCTGTATTTCTACTGGCTCATTTCCCTGGGTGAGAAGTCTGGGTCAGGGGCTGTGGCTGTGGCCTGAGAGGAAATGAAACTCTGTTCTCCCCAGAGAAGCAGGCCTGGGGCGAGTGAGAGGCTGCAGGTCAGAGACTGAGGGTGTGAACTGAAACCTTGCCCACCCTAGGTCTACAGATGTTGGGAGATGGTTAGGAATCAAAGCAGAGCCGTGAAATAGGGGAACAGGCACCGTCCGTGCAGAGCTGAACAGGGCAGTCGAGGAAGAGAACTGAGGACCCGGATGTCGGTGTGACCCTCCCCAGCACTGCAGGGCAGGCTGCCTGCCAAAGCCAACTCCCAGCAGCTCCCACCATCCTCTTCCTCCTCCTCACCTGTGGTCATGGTCACACTGAACCACAAAGGGCCCTGGGCTTGGCCTTGGGATGGGAGGTCCCAGCTTCTTCCTCAGCACATTCACAGTAGGCCTGCTCCTGGGCAGTGCATTCCAGGGCACCAGCTCCACACCTCTTCCTTGAACTCTGCCTCCAGGGAACTTCCGTTCTCCCCAGACCTGAGGTGTTTAGGTCCCAGGAGTTAGATGCTGAAGCAAGACAGTGTGTAACAAAGAACACAGCGTGAAGAAAGGGCTACCAGGCCCTGGGGAGAAGCCTCGTGCAGGTGGTCTGGGCGACAGCCAGAACCCAGCCATGCAGGTTAGCAGGACTGTGGGCCATGATCTAGTCTATAAAAGGAAAAATGAAACCCCATTTTCTCAGGTCTAATAGAGACAGTTTTGGGGGATTTTCTTTTTATCAAAGAAATTTATAAAAAGAAGCGTAGAAGAATCAATGTTTCCCTTCCCTCCGAACCTCACAAGTGGTTCTACAAGGGATGTGCTTGCTGAAACTTGTGTTCCATGTGCCTCAGGTCCCACCGCAGCAGCACGCAACCCCCATTTGTGCACATAGTCCCTTCTTGCTTTGTCAGGCCGAGGGATGAGGCCTGACCCAAGGCTGACTGGGTTGGCACCTGTTCCACTGGGTGAATTTCTGGGTCTCAACCTGAACCCAAGCCCAGGCTATCCCTCCCATCAGACCCCAGCCATATATCCTCTCTGCAGCCAGCCTGGCCTGTGTGGAGAAAGCTCTCCTTCCAAAGACCAGAGGCCCTCTAGCTAGCGGCCCTCTGGCTGTACCCTAAGGATCACTTTCTTGGCTCAGCCTGGGCTGACAGTGCTGGATTCTGCTTCATCTCTTCCCTGCCCATTGAAGGCTGCTTCTTTTCCCTGGGGAGGCCCTGCTGCATTCTTAGCTTTGGGTCTCTGGCAGCTCACTATGACTGGTCTTCCTGGGACCCTGCTGCACAGCTCAGGTTCCTGAAGTTTTTCCTGAACGCTCTGCACCCCTCTCCACACTCCGGGCTTTCCTAGATCCAGCATCAAGGAACCAACTGGCCGTCAGCTCACTGTCAAAAAGGAAGGATGGACACACCGGGAGCTCAGTGAATAAACAAGGCTTTTGGGTGGAGCTGAGGGAGTGCCTTGTGTGTAGCTGGTGTTGTGCTGGAACTATGTATCTGTGGTCCCCTCAGCTCTGCAGGTGGATGAGTGTGGATGAGATGGGAACACAAGCTCAAGATTCCTGACTTTCCTTGGGTGCATTTACTAACGAAGGGCAAGAAAGGGACTCAATCCCAGGTCATATGACACAGCACAGCCTTCTAAGAATATACCCAAGCCTCCCTCCCAAGGAAAGTCATTTTCTCCTGACAGCTGGAGTATTGGTCTGTAGCAAGGTGATGCACCATTAGAGGTTTCCTAGGGAAGCCACTGCTGGTGTGTGGAGGGGACAGGCTCCCAGTGGCTGCACAGAAGACTAATGCTGTGTCTCTTCTCTCTGCCCAGCTCCCTGGAGATGACCTGCTATGACAGCGATGACGCCAACCCTCGCAGCGTGTCCAGCCTCTCCAACCGCTCATCTCCCCTCTCCTGGCGCTATGGCCAGTCCAGCCCACGGCTGCAAGCCGGTGACGCACCCTCTGTGGGTGGGAGCTGCCGCTCTGAGGGGCCGCCTGCCTGGTACATGCATGGGGAGCGTACTCACTACTCCCACACCATGCCCATGCGCAGCCCCAGCAAGCTCAGCCACATCTCCCGCCTGGAGCTGGTCGAGTCCCTGGACTCAGATGAGGTGGACCTCAAGTCTGGCTACATGAGTGACAGTGACCTCATGGGCAAGACCATGACGGAAGATGATGATATCACCACTGGGTAAGCACAGGGGCCCCTTGGATAGCTATGGCCAGGAACAGCAGGATGGGATGCGTTAGAAGTGGATGAGATTTCCTTGCCATTGACACAAAGGATCTCTGTAGAGCCTTTGTGCACAGGTTGTGGCTCCCTCTGCAGGCTGCTGTGATTCCTTCTATACTTGGGTGGAGTGGGTGGGGCCTACATCCCACCACTGAGGAGCTGATTGGTCCTGGAAGCTGTCGTTCCATGGTATGTTCTATCTTCCTCCCTGGCCCAGTACCCCAAAAGCTGATCCAAAATGCCTTAGAGAACCATTTTAGTTCTAGTCCTTCTACAAACTTTGTATAGACTTCAGCAATCTAATCTGCTTCTCTATTTGCAAAAGAGGCTATGATAGTATGCGACATCTGTCTACCTGCTGAGAAGGGAAAATAAACATGTTAGAGAAAGAACTTAAACAGAAAGCAGTAGTGGTTTTGCTACTGCCTCTGTCAGTCCCCAGCCCTGTCCCCTACTTTATTCTGTGGTCCTAATCGCTATTCCTTGGGATTTTGCCTCCAAACCACAGTGCCACTTCTGAATCCTCATGCAGTCCATGGAGCCCTTCCTTTCTACCTTTTGCTTTCTGTTTCCTTCCCTGCCTGGAGGGATACAGGGTGTGACCTGTGGATGGAACTTGGGCAGAGGTGCCAGACTGAGAAGGAAGTCCCAGTCTGATAGGAAGAACAAGGTGCAGGGTGCTGGCCACCTGTTCTAAGCCCCGAGACCAGAGAATGGCAGTGGTTCCGGAAGCTTCTCTGGAGCGTATCTCAGCTGACTGCCACTTGGGTTGCCCCGGGAAGGAAGCAGAAATAGTCCTTCCCCTACTTCTCAGGGACTGCTTCTCCCATGTAGAAATCTCAGCCTCCAAGGACATGGAAAGCTGCTTGTGAAAAAGACTTTGAGCCAAGCTCAGGCTGTGCACTGTTGCCTGTTACAGCCCCACCCAAGGGATAAACTTGGCGGGATCTGGTCAGGGCCTGTCCAGCAGATGAGGCTGCTCTAGAGCAAAACAGCTGACGCATGAATGGGGTTGTTTACTGCCTATTAAATCCCTAGGGCAGACCCACCTCATGCTCAGATCTGCCCTCCAGTCAGGAGCTGGGACCAGAGAGAACTCATCTGCCCTGAACATAGACCCTAAGTGGCCTCTGTGGTCAGATTCAGTGCTGGACAGAAAGGAAAGCCAGGATGTCAGTAAAGCTGGCCCACACAGCCTCTGCCTAGGACAGCCCCTGAGGAAGTGCCAAGTCCTTGACCTCTGAGGGTCCCATCTGGGGAGGGCAAAGGGCAGCACAATGCCTATGGGGCCAAAGGGTCAGGAGGTCCCCCATGTACTTGAAGGACAGTCCCCCAGGTGGCTTCCAAGCTGATAGAAATGGAAACCCCACTAAGAGCCTTTCCCCACAAGCCCTGTGATATCCTGACAGAAAACCAACCAAGCGTAGAAAGCATAGGACCCAGCTATGGAGAGGAAGGTGGCAGGGCTTCTGGGACTTACCTAGCTGTGAGCTTGGGCAAGTTAGTTCACCTTTCCAGGCTTTAATTTCTCTATCTGCTAGATGTGGAGGATAGTAGAAACAGTATGAGGACCGTGGTGAGAATTAACATGGTTACTGTATGTCAAGGGCTTGGAGTTATTCCTGGCTTGTCACAGTTGCTCACCCCATATCAGCTGTTATGGTGGCTGTTGGTGAAGCTATCTGATGGGGAGACATAGCCATGCCCTTAGATAGTGTGTACCTTCATCAGAGCACCTCACTCAGAAACAGCAGAAAGGAAGGTCTTGGAGCAGCCGACCCATCCTGGGAACATAGATAATGGGTGTTGGGGGCACAGAATGTCATGGGGAGACCCGGAGAGAAAAGGTGCCTTTGTCTGCCTCCTAGCACCCTTTCTTTACCCTCATTCCTCTCCACAGTGTATGTGCTCCTAAGTCCTTTGGAAAAAAAAAAATCAGCTCCCAAGATTGATGTAAAAAAAACATGTGTCTTCTCTGCACACCTAGCTGGAAGCTCAGGGAGGCCAGAAGTGTATGGGGTAATGTAAAATAAATTGTTGGCATTGCTGGACACAGTGATACATGCTGGTTATCCCAGCACCTGGGAGCCTGAGGCAGAGGATCACTGAGTCCAAAGCTGGCCTGAACCATGTAGAGTGAGTGTGAGACTTTGTCTCAAAATAACAAAAATTGCCAGGTGTGGTGGTGCATGCTTGTAATCCCAGCACTCAGGAGGTGGAGGCAGGAGGATCGCTGTGAGTTTGAGGCCAGCTGAGGGCCACATAGTGAGTTCAGGGCCAGCCCAAGTTAGGAAGGGAGATCCTGTCTCCAAACAACAACAACAAAACCAAACAATAACAAGTTGTTGACATAACAACAACCACAAAGTGGGCCATACTGTAAACTGCAATGTGAGTTTACAAAATAATTTCACATGTACTTTTGAAGGCCAGTCTTCATTTAGTAGAAACAGCCCCACTTTTAAGGTTTTTCTGCCACTGGATTCCCTGCCAGGACTGTAAACACAGCCATTCTTAAACGAGCTCAGGCAATTGGAGCTGAGGGGAATCAACTTATAATGCCCACTAACTTTAACATAAACAGTCAATGCTCAGTTATAGGCCTCCATGGTTACAAGCTGTGTTTTCCTGGATTTTGTCATAGGGTACCCTCCACTGCAGCAAGTCCTAGGTGGCCATGTAAGCCAGGGCTGTCCTTACTTGGCTCCCTCTTGGTCCTCTGATCTCTCAAAACCACTATGGTGGGCCAGCGAGATGGCTCAGTGGACTAAAGCACCTGCTTAGGCAAGCTTAGGCTAGCACAGGGACCTCGGTTTGACCCCTGACACCACATGCTGCACCAGCCCCGCTCCCAAGGCAGGCTGAGCAGGCCAGAGTCCAGGTGTAGTGGCGCATGCCTTTAATCCCAGCTCTGGGGAAGCGAAAAGCAGGGAGATCACCACAAGTCTTAGCTGTGAGTGAGACCCTGCAACAACCAAATATATATTTTTTAAAAAATTCACTGTGGCTTTCTTTGAAATTTTTTCATTGGGGCCGGTGAGATAGCTCAGAGGCCTAAGTACCTACCTGGCAAACACAAAGACCTGAGTCCCATCCCTGGACTCCCATGCCATGCGGTCTTGGCCCCAGATGTGGGTACCCACTTAGTAGCCTTGGAGCCAGGCATGGTGGTACAGGCCTGTAATCCCAGCTCTAGGGTGTTTAGCCAGGAGAATCTCTGCAGTTAGAGACCAGCCTGGGGGCTACAAAAGAGAGCACAAGGCCAGCCCAAACTGTGTAGTAAGACCCTGACTCAAAAAAAAAAAAAAAAAAAAAAAAAAAATGTCATTAAGAAAATGCCCTATTCCTGAGCAAATTGGTTTATCCTGGTAGTAAAACAGGATGGGCTGTTCTCCCCACAGGCAGCCTTTAGAGCTAGGCTGCACTCACTGGAGATTCTCCCAACCACCCACAGCCTGGGCCACACTCACATTTCTCCTGCTGGCACTCCCAAGTCTGGGCCAACCAAGGAAGGCCCATTCAGAGCTGGATGCCTTGAGACTGAGTAAGTCGTAAAGGATGGCAGTGCCTGGTCTTCTTGGCGCTGTTTTATCTGGCCAGGCATTGTCTTCTGGGGTGGGATCCACACAGTGCTCTGCCTTGGGCCAGAGCTTCTCTCCCTCTCCATCAAATCCCTGGCCTCTTCCTGGTTTGCTCTTCAGCGACCAGAATTTGAAGCAAATGCTAATCAGCCAGCTACAATGTAGAAAGCAACTCTAATGCTACCACCCAGTTGTGCACTTTGAAAAATTAATATTTTCAATTGAAATTAATTTTTGAAAATCATAGTAATGTATTCACAGCATTCACTATTGTAGGCTGTGTCCAGTGCACAGTTCAGTGGCGTTACATTCCGTCATGCCCTGGGCCGTGGCAGCCCCATCCCACTGCAGAACTTTTCCATTTTCCCGCACTGAAACTGCACATTCACTGATGAGACCCCCCCTTCCCTCTCCCTGCAGCCCCTGGCAAGTGCCGTCCTGCTTTTTGCCTCAATAAGTGTGACAATTCTTGGTAACTCCTAAAAATGCAGTTGTGCTACACTACCTTGTGGCTGGCTTATTTCAGTTAACATAATGTCACGCAGATTCATCTGTTGCATAGTAGGTGACAGGACCCTGTCCCCTTAGGGTTGAATACTATTCTACTATAGGTCTATGCCACATTTTGCATATCCACCTCCCTGCTGATAGGTTCTATCTACCTTTGAGCTACCTTGAATAATAATGCTATGAACAAGTATCCTTGGTTCTTCTGGACATGCAACTGGGAATGGGATTGCTGGATCACATGGAAATTCCCTGTGTGAGCTCTGAGGAACCAGTATTCTGTTGGTCATAGAGACCATACCAGTTCACATTCATGTGAGCCCACGGGCTGCACATCCTTGCTGTTTACTAATGTAGGAAGATTTCGGGGACGAGTGTGGAGTTTGTTAAATTTTGATTTTGTTTATCTTATAGAGTTCCCCCGCCTACCCCAGTATGGAGGATTAAACTCAGGGTTTTCTACCACTGAACTGCATCCCCACAGGTTGGATTTGAACCTGCAATTATCCTGCCCAGGCTACCAAGTGACAGGGACTATTGGCATACACCATCACAGTTTTTAAATTGTAGTCATCCTAATTACATTAACTTTCCATTAATGTAACAAGATGACTGAGATACTGAGGTTAAAAAGAGGAATGGTTTGTTTAGGACCACAGTTTTGGGGATTTCAGTCCACAATTAGTGGGCCACAGTCCTTTGCTGCCTGTGGTGAGGAGCACATCCAGCAGGAGTGCCTGCTGAAACTGCTCACCCTTTAGCTGGGAAGTAAAGAAGAAACAGGAGAAGAGACTAAGGTCCCTTTGAGACCTCCTACCAGGCCATGCAAGCACCACAGGTTGAAGATAAAGGCAATACACAGGCTTTTGGGAAACTGAAGGTCCAACCATAGCACCAATGGACAATACTATGAAGCAGTTCTTTGTGTCTTTTTTTAGGATATATCTTAAAATCGATGTACGATAATCATATGTATTTATGGGATATGCTATGACATTTCATGACATGTATACAACCTAGTAATCAGATCAGGTAACTAGCATCTCTGTCACCTAAAAGGTTAATCATTTTTGGTAATGTTGGTAATGTTCAGCCCTTTCTGGTGGCTATTTTGAAACATAGAGGTAAGATCAGGCATGGAGCCAGGTATGATGGGACATGCTTGTAACCCCAGCACTCAGGAAGCTGAGGCAGGAGGACAGGATCACCATGAGCTTAAGGTCAGCCTCAGCTACATATTGAGTTCAAGAACAGCCTGAACTATGCAGTGAGACCTTCTCTTGGAAGAAAAGAAAAAGACCAGGCATGATGGCACACATCTGTGATCTAGCACTCTGGAAGACTGAGGTAGGAGATTCACAAGTTTGAACCCAGCCTGAACAGCTTAGTGACTTAGAAAGACTCTTTCAAAATAAAAAATAAATCAGGAGGCTGAGTCAGGAACATTGCTGTGAGTTCAAGGCCAGCCTGGACTATAAGGATAGTTCAAGGCTAGTTTGATCCCATGGTGGAACTTTGTCTCAAAAAGACAAAAATAAGTTAAAAAAAATAAAATAAATAAATAAAAATTTAAAAAAAGGGTGAGGATGTAACACAGTTTGAAGGTTTGAGTTAAATCCAAAGTACCACAAAAAAGAAACAGAAAAAGAAAAGTGAATGAAAGAAAGAATATGCCATTAATTGTTGTCAACATAAAACATTAGAAGTTATTCCCCTTTTCCCACCTGCTACTCTGTACTCCTTAACCATCCTTTCTCCATGCTTCGATACCCCTTTTCTTAGGCTGTAGTGACCATTCTGCTACCATCTGAGTCTATGACACCAACCTTCTAGCTTCTACATGAGTGACAACACATGACAGCCATCTTTCTGTGCCTTATTTCTTTCATGTAACAAGATGGCCTTCGTTTTATTTTACATGGCTACGATTGACACAATTTCATTCTCTATCCCCTGACAATCTCCCAATGCATATATACTGGAGGATTACCTTCCACATTTTCCCTGTCCACTCATCTATCAGAAGATACGTAGGTTGAGTCTATAACTTGGCTCCCAATAATTGTGCTGCAGTAAGTGTATGACTGTAGGCAACTCTTCAACATGCAAAGTCCATTTCCTTTGGGTGTGCATTCCACACTAAATTGCTGAATCATATAGTAATTCTATTTCTAGTTTTGCGAAGAACCTTCACACTCTTTTCCATAGAGTATGTTGATTTCCATTCCCATCAACACTGCGTGAGAATTTCCCTTTCTCCACATCCCCGCTGTTGTTTGTTGCTTTTCATCTTTTTGGTGATAGCCATCCCAACAGGGGTAAGATGACATCTCATTGTGAGTTTAATTTGCATTTCCCTGATAGATAGTGATGTTAAGCACCTTACTGTCCTGAATGACCATTTGTATAACATCTCTGAAGGAATGTCTATTCAAGTTCTTTGTCCATTTTTAGTTGGTTTATTTAGTTTTTGAGTTGCAGTTCTTTATATATTCTGTATATTAATCCTGTATAAGATATGTGATTTACAAATGTTTTCTCTCATTTGATAGTGTGCCTTTTATTTGTTTATTTATTTTGTCTTTTTTAGATAGGCTTTCACTATGCAGTTCAGGCTGGCCTTGAGCTCACTTTTATAGCCCAGGCTGGTCTTGAACTTGCACTAATCCTCCTGCCTCAGCCTCCCACATTCTGGGACTACAGGTGTGCACCACCACACCTGACCCTTAGTGTGCCTTTTATTCTGCTATAGTAGCCTTTGGCCCTATCCCCACCTCCACCCCTCATTGGGATTCAGTGTCTCACTATATTGCTCAAGCTGACCTTAAACTCAGGCTCAGGTGATTCTCCTGCCTCAGCCTGCAAGGCTACAGATATGTACCATTGTACCGAGCTCAAATCTTCTGTTGTGATGAAGTTCAGTTTATCTTTTTTTTTTTTTTTTTTTTTTTTCTTTTGTCGTCTGTGCTTTGGGTGTCAGGGCCAGGAAATTATTTCTGGATCCAGTGTCACACTGGTTTTCTCCTTAAGAGTTTTATAACTGATTGGGATTTTTAAAAATAGAAGTGGCAAACCTGATCACAGACCTACCGATGCAGAGCCTGTACCACACCAGAAGACCACCGTTTTCTAAAACTTCTCAACAATTTTAAACTAGCCCATATTTCTGTTTAGCATAAAAGTCTCTGTGGTAACTCTGACAACCAGTCTTTCAGCCTTGCCCTCCATAGGAACAGTTCCAAGGAGTTTGTTCCATTTCATGTAGAATTAAGTTATTAAAGCTTAAAAATATTAAAATGAATATTTAAAATAGCACTGAAATCCTCTTCACTGAAACTTTGCCTATTAATTCAATTCTGTCATCTAGAGAAAATAGAATAAGTATATCTTTTCATCCAACTTTGTCCACATGTTCTTAATAATTATTCAGTTATTCTCAAGATCCGCTCCCTCACCACCCCCCAAAGTCCCCAGCTCTTTTCAGTACTTTCTAACATGACCCGTTCTCCAGACTTGTCATTGTCCTGGTCACCTTCCTCTGGAAGCTCTCAAGTTGTCAACAATCCTCTTCTAAGTTGGCACCTAGACTGGTCACCCACTTGACACTAGACGAAATCAGGCCAAGCTCATATTCAAATCATGACACTGCAGACAAATTTATATTAACTGCTCACTGTTCCAGATGACAGCTTGGGACATTTTTACCACTTGAAAGGAAAAATGGAATTTGCTTTTCTAAAAATAGAAAGGGATGGAATTTTATCTAAGTAAGAAGATAAGTCCCCCAGCTTTCTGTCTTCCCCATCCCTGGCATCCAGGGCTGCGGGTGAGGGAGTTGAAGCCAGGCACCCATGCAGAGGTAGACACTAAGATGGAAACTATGTTCTAAGGGGCAGGAGCTGCAAGGCCCTACCTGGACACGAGTCTGCCTCTTAGCCTCTCCATCCTGTCAGGGGTGGTCTGGGTGGACCGTGTTGGAGCTCTGCCACGGCAGTGGTTGGGAACTTGCTGGCCAACCCAGCAACAGTCCTGCCAAGTCCCACAGTCCAGGGAAGGATCATCCACATTGTACAGAGGTATGCCTTGTGCAACCCCAGCAGGGCTGCTGTCCAGTGACCCATGCCAACGGCCATGGAGCCCTGGACAGCACCTGAGCACCCATCTTGACAGAGCACTGTGTATATCACAGGCACAGCAGGATTTCTCTCTCTCTCCTCTTTTTCAGTACTGAGAATGGAACTCAGGACGTTGCACTTGGCAGACAGATAGTGGCGCTGAGCTATATCCCTGGCCCACAGTGGGATTTCTCTCAGTGACTGTCTGCCACTCCTGGGCCCTCCTTAGGTGGTTGGTTGTCTGGCCTGTGTGTGTGGCTGGATGCTCTGGGCTTCCCGTTTCCTCCTTGTCCCCCCTCCCCTGAGCCTGTCCTCTTGAACTGTGCTTGGGGGCTCAGGAACAGATGGAATTCGTTTCCTCTTTGGCTCTGAAGTGTCCTGACATTGAAAAATGTCAAATAAAATAAACTGTAGGCCCCTGCCTTCTCACAGGCTGGCTCTTGGCTCCCAGAGGCAGTGAGCTCAATACTTAAAGAGACACTTTCAGCCCAGTGCTGCAGTCCTTGCCTCTGCAGCTCCCTCCAGAGAAGGAGCCCCTTCCCTGCTCTTGAGTTCAGCCCATGATCCTCTCCAAGCCCCCAAGATGCCAAGCCAGCACTTGCAGCAGCTGGAATTCTGTTGCATGAGGACTGGGTATGCATGGTTTGTGCTGAGGCCCAAGGTTTAGCATGGACCAGGAAGAGTTGCTCCCCATATTTCTTGCTCTGCCTTTGCCCTCTGTGTTTCTTGGCAGTTCTGTAAGCTCCCGCTTGGTGGGCAGCTGGCCCAGGTATCACTTACTCACACGACATAAGGACAGAGCAGACAGCAGTAGAGAATCGTCTTAGGAGGGCCCAGTGCTTAAGTTTGGGAAGGAAACTTGGGTTTCTGCCCCTACAAGTCCATAAGGGAGGCAGGGTGCTTCCTGGATCCACAATAAAAGAAGGGATGTGTAGCTTAAGTAGGTAATGGTTGTTGCCTTTTTGGGGGATGCTTCCAACAATTACAGTGCCAACCTACAGGTTCAGAAACATGGTTTAGCTGGTGCTTTCCTGCAGAAGGGGACTTGGGCCAGTTTTGAGATAGGAGTTTGTTTCCACATATGTGTCTTCGTTACTATTCTCTCGTTGCTGGGTGAAATACCTGACACTCAAAATGAAGGAAGGAAAGGTTTATTTAGCTTACAGTTACTGGAGGTTTTAGTCCATATTCAGCTGGCTCCACAGCAGAGAGGCACATGGCAGAAAACAACCTTTCATGGTGGTGGCAAGAGCAAGAGAGCAGGGAGAGCTAGCAGCCGCTCAAGCAGCGAACTCCTCTTCCTACCTTGCATTGAAATGCAAACCACCTGCCCCAGGGGAGGTGTAGCACCCATTTTTACAATAATCAATTACAAATTCCAGAAGCTGCCCCATGACTGCATGAGGCTTTGAGGGAACACCTAGACACACACCATAACAGTATGCCTTCAGCTTGCTCTGTCACCTGACCTGAATCTTAGCGTATTTACTTAGGTATTAAAAAATAATTATTATTTTGCCTTGTGAAGATCAAGTAGAAGAGAATGCGTACTAGTTCTTTGAATAGTATGAAGGATTATTGGTTTGCAATATATTATTCTGACCTCAAATTAATATTTGTTCAATTAGCTGTTGACCTGTGCTTAGGTGTTACTTAGCCTATCAAGATCAGGTTGCTGGGTGTGGTGGTGCATGCCTGTAATTCCAGCACTTGGGAGGCTGAGGCAGGAGGATTGATGTGCATTCGAGACTAGCCTGGGCTTCAAAAGTGAGCTCAAGGCCAGCCTGAACTGCATAGCAAGACCCTGTCTCAAAAAGACCCCCCCCCCCAAAAAAAATCATGTTGCTTAAATTTGTCTGATGACTACACAGCATTTGAGCTTTGACTTCTATGTGAAGAATGATCTTGTCTTGCTTTTTAGTTTGTCTCGATTTTCTGTCAGACCTGTGGTATGCAGTTAATTAGGCAGACTTTTGAGCACAGGCATACCACAGGCTGGCAGAGGAGTAACCTGTTCAGAGCAGAGACTCAGCCTGATGGCCTGGGCATGGCTCCTGGCTCTGCTCCTCCCCAGTTATCTGAGTTTTCAAAAGTTTTGCACCCCACTCTGTTTCAGCATCCTCCTTGAGACATGTGGAAAGTAATGGCATCTAATCCATCAGATTGAACTAATTACTGCATCTACTTTAGACTTCCTTGATGGTCCACAAATGCTAGTTATCATTAACCAGCTATTTGATGACAGATACTAGCAAGATGTCAGACCTGAGCTGTCACATGCACACTCTGAACAATAATACACTATAGAGGTGCCTTGCTTCACAGAATTAATTTGTCTCACAAATGTGAGAAAGATGGCCACGCTTATGTTTATGTGAGAAAGATGGCTGCGGTCATGTTTGGAAACAAAAATAAAATTTTGCCAAGTATTTCCACTGGAGAACCAAATTGCTCACACACAAAAAAAAAGCACTCATGAATTGAGGTGCCACTGTACTTAAAAAAAAAAAAGTGCACACTTTCATGCATGAAAATGGTGTTTCTGATCTTCCATGGAAGAATGACAAACTAACTCATTTGCCAAGCAAATTGGATTTGTCCTGACCCACTGCAACCTGTTCATGCAGTGTTCCCATGTGACAAATGGTGCCCATCTGTGACTTGGGGTCTGGGCTGTGGGTACAGCATGTGGTTGTGCAAACAGCTGAGCTGATTTGTGCAACCACAGGATAGCCAAGTGGCCGTGTCCTCCTTCCCTTCCCTTTGTGGCCTGGCCAACCCGGCTCTCTGACTCTTGCTCTAACATATGTATCCTCGTCCATTTTGCAACGCCACAACACCAACTAGGTAACTTCTGAGGAACGCAGATTTGTTGCTTATAGTTCTGAAGATGGAAAGTCCAAGCTTGAGGAACCAGATCTGTTGAAGTCCCCTCAGCAGCATGATTTCATGGTGGAAAGTAGAAGGCTAAGTGCATTCAAGAGAGAGGAGGGGTCACTGCTTCCTTTTATGAGGAGCCTCCCCCTATTCAGGGTGGCAGAACCCTCATGATGCATCACCCCTTAAGTGTTCTATACCTCTATGCTGCTGCTTTGGGGATTAAGTTTCCATGGGGGGCACCTCAAATCACAGCTGCTGGGTACTCACCCCCAACAAGCAGACCTTGAGATTAGGATTTCAGCTGAGTGGTTTATTGGGGAAGAGCTCTGAGCAAGCACCAGGGAGGACTGAGGAAATGCATCAGGGAAGAAAGGGAAGGAGTGTGTGCATGTGCAGGTTACTGCTTCAGACACCTGGGGCTTAAGGACTTCTAAAGGTTGACATGGATTGAAGTCCTACTCAAAGGGAAGAGGAGTTTGGGTCTATTTCTGTTCTCATTCATTGCTGGCTGGAGGCCATTCCTCTGAGGAACTGCGTCAGCATTTTTAGCCTTTCAGTCTGGGTCACAGGTGTCTGCCATAGTGCTTGGTTGTGTGTATAGGATCAGTGACTATGGATGGGACACAGGTGGAACAGAAATAACATCACCTATAAAGAAGAAACCTGGCTGGGCCTGGCAGGATGGCTCAGTGGTCTAAAGTGCCTGCTTAGGAAAGCTTGGGTGGCTGCAGGGACCGTGGTTTGATCCCCGGCACCACATGCTGCACCAGTCCTGCCCTCAGGGCAGGCTGAGCTGGCCATATAAATAAATAAACAAACAAACAAAAGTTCTGGAACATGAAAAATAAATAAAAAAATTAAAAAAAAAAAAGAAGAAGAAACCTGGCATGGTCATGCATACCTATAATTTCAACAGTCTGAGAGGCCAAGGTAGAAAGATCTCAAGTTCAAGCTCAGTCTGGATAACGTATGCTTATTGACTCAGCAAGACTCTGCTTTAAAAAATAAAGGCCAGGCATAGTAGTGCATGCCTGGAAGCCCAGCAGTTGGGAGGCTGAAGCAAGGGGATCCCTGTTAGTTCAAGGTCAGAGTGGGGTACAGAGTGAGTTCATGGCTAGCCTGAGCCGAGTAGTGAAACCTCTCAAAAGAAAAGAAAGAAAGAAAGAAAGCTGAAACTACAGCTCAACATGAAGGTTCTCAGTTCAATTCTCACTGCCTCAAAAAAGAACAAGAGGAAGAAGAAAAGGAGAAAGAAAGGGAGGAGGAGGAGATGATGGGAAGCAAGCAAGGAAGGAAATAGCATGGAGTCAGATTCCTGGGGCTGATGGAAGGAAGGGGTGGTTTCAGAGAGCCCGAGCTCTCCAAGCATCCCTTAATTTTTAAAATAGTGTGCAGTACTCCTCAGTCTTTGAGGGGTTAATATGTACTGCAGTGTCTGTTTAAACTTAACAAGGTGGGGGAAGGTTGGAGTAAGAAGGATATTCCTGAGCGGCTGCTGATGTACACTAGTTGCTATAGCAACTGATGCCAACGAAGGAGTGGCCCCTCCTCTGGATGTCCTAGTAACCTACAATTGAGCTGCTGGAGTTTTCACTAAGTGTGATGACATACAATTTGGTTGACAGTTGGGATGGATAGGGGTTAAGGAAGCTGTTTTTTTTTGTTTTTGTTTTTGTTTTTTTCTTTTTTTGTGGAACCAGGGATCGAACTCAGGCTCTTGCACTTGTCAGGCAAGCATTTATTCTACTGAGCTATCTCCCTAGCTTTGAGGAAGCTTTGAGATGAATTGGCTTTTCCCTAGCAGCCCTTTCCACCTGTCCACCTGTCCACCTGTCCACCTGTCCATTTGTCTCTCCTCTTTAACCATCAACCTCCTCCTTCATCCATAGCCTCACACTCTATGATAAGCCAGTTTCACTTTTATGGTGCCTAGAAATTCCATGCAAGCTGATAGCATCAAAAGAGCACAAGTTTGAGCCTCTTACAGGCTGGTTCAGATCTCAGTTCTGAAGCTTTGGAAATGCTGTTCATCTGTGCTAAGGGAATAGGGTGTAACAGGGTAGTACACTTAGTTGCAGTAGGTACTCAGTAAATTTTACTCCCTTCTCTTGTTGGTGTTGAGAAAAATCAAGGATAAAAAGACTGCCTGTAAAATGGGATTTTCCCACCTTGCCTGTGATGCCCCATTGCCCACTCAGCTTTGCCAAGTCCCCTCCCTCGGGGAGCCTTCGCTAATCTTCCCCACTGTAATGTGATTGCTATCTGACTCTGGGTTGTCCTGGAACTTGCGTGCATAATCTGTCTTGTGGTAACTTGTGCTTTCATGATCCTCTAACAATTGCATAGCACATAGGGTTTACAAAAGACTAACATGGCATTATCTTATTTCATCCTAACAACAGGGTGAATTGTTTTTCCCTAACTTACAAGCCAGGAAATTGGAACTCAGCTTAACTGTCCTGGCAGAATTACAAGGACTTGAAAGTAGCAGCACTGGAGAAGACCCCAGGCCTTGTGACTCCCATGTTCTTTCTCGTTCAGAGCACTGCCGCTCTACTGTGTGCACCTGTGACAAGCCTGGGAGCAAGTCAGGGGCAGGGGTCACACTTGACAAGGAGCTTCCCAAGGACAGAGACCCTGACCTCTCTGTTTCCCCTCAAACTCAGCAGTTTCAGTTCTCAGGCCATGCTGTTAACTGACCAATGAGTCATTGTTCGAGACCCCTTCCTGGAATGCCCCCAAGTGACCTCTCTATCTTCCTTGCTTTGGGAGCCATACAGTGGCCACAGCCAGGCGCTCTGGGCCAACTGCAGATGGAACAGCCTAGGGCTCTGTGAATGCAAGTCCTTATTTGACTTCAGCTCAAAGGCTTAGCTGTCCCAGGGTGTTCATGAGGGGCCAGGGGCTATCAAGTGTCTCTGGCCAGGCAGCAAAAGACCATTCACTGTGGCTGAAGAAAGGCGAGCAAGCCAGGCAGGGGACTTAGCCGTGGAGCTCTGCCAGGGGTGCCCCAAAGGGTTGCAGACAGAATCATTCTTGCCTATCTATCAGGGCAGCCATGGAAGAGGCACAGGCAGATGTCTGAAAGCCTGTATTTGAAAGGCAGGCAGGAAGGAAAGAGTCAGGCACACAGACCCATTGCATATAACTACATAAAAGATAGATCAATACTTACTGAACATGCTGACCAGGGTCACCCAGACAGAAGGTAAGAGAGGCTGACATGGTGCATGTATCATAAACAACCAGTGTGTTTGTGATGTGCACACCAAGGAGAGGAATGAGAGACGCACAGACACTGCATCACAGCCATCCAAACATGAGTGGGAGAGGTGATTGGATACAAAGAAGCTATGTGTGTCCAGATCGGTGGAGGACACAGTCCTGCCACATACGAGGGAGTACAACAGCCCTGCAGGCACAGAGAGTGTCTGAGGGCTGGTGGGACTTCCAGTATAGTGAGTAGCCCTGGGATCAGCCTGGAGGCCCAAGCCAGAGCAGGCAAATGGATGATCACCTGATCACTGGCCCACCTCGGCCAGCTCCAACTCAGAGATGCTGGTCTTGTGTTCTGTCTTCTTCTGGTAGGGCATCTCCAGCTCAGAAGTTCGGGAAAGATCTCTGACCTGGTCTATACCCTCTTTTCTTGACTGCTGCCCTCTTCTAGTCTGTTTTCCACCCTCTTCTTATTTGTCAACTTTCTCAATCTCTCAGTCTTCCTTTGCCTCCATGTCTGGCTTCTATCTTGGCCCCTGTGGGCTTGATGACAAGGGGCAGTTCAAGAATGACACTATCTACACATGCATGGTCACATGGCTAAACAGGGTGGTGGGACTTCTAACAACAGGAGTTCCCAAGACTGGTGACATTCTAGTGAGTGTGATTAGAGGATGAGGGATAGTGCTTATCTGGCTGTCACTGCCCTTTTCCAGTCCTTCAGAAGCCAGCTTCTCCAGACCCACCCTGGAATGAACTTTTCTCAGTTGTTCCTTATTCTCTGGACTTTACCAGGGTAGGTACCCACAGGGACCCCAAGGATGCCAAGGAGGCAGCAACTTTATAATTCCCTCTCCAGCCTCTGTGCTTAGTTTCTAGTTCTTAGGGAAACTGGAAGGATAGAAGCCTATGGGACATTCTGGGACTTGCTTGATCTGGTTTTAATGATCAGTTTGCCACTCCCTATCTCCATGGCCCTCTGTACCACTCAGCATTCTGTACTTTGGCCTCACCACTTGAAAGGACGTATGACAGTAATGCTCCCTTTGTGATACTTGCTTATGTGTTCAGTAAGTCCTTACAGAGCACTGCATGCCAGACGCTGCAGATGTAGCATCAGAAAAGCCCAGGCCTTGTTCTTAAACTCTGCAGGAAAAAAGGGACCGCAAATGGTCAAATGCATATGTGAGAGTGTAGGACCTAAGGACGCACACCTGTAATCCCAGCACTCAGGAAGCTGAGGCAGGAGAATAGCCTAGGCTACACAGGCTTCAAGTCTTGCCTGGATTACATAGTGAGATCCTGTCTCAAAAAGGAAAGAGGGGGCTGGGGAGATAGCTCCGCAGCACAAGTGCCTGCCTGGCAAATGCAAGGTTGTGAGTTCAAACCCTGGTCCCACCAAAACAAAAACCAAAACAAAATAACAAAAAGGAAAGAAAAAACAAGTTTAGATTGTGCTGTGTGTAATAGGAAAAATCAAGCCAGGTAAAGCTCGGAGAGCAGTGGGATGAGGCTGTGTCGGAGGGA
Organism: Myocastor coypus; assembly: GCA_004027025.1. NCBI lineage: Eukaryota > Metazoa > Chordata > Mammalia > Rodentia > Myocastoridae > Myocastor > Myocastor coypus. Next base: position 5,144 of record PVJA010003396.1, on the reverse strand, counting down.
GCACTCAAGGGAGGCTCCTTTGGTGAGCAGTGCAGGTGAGTGGATCGAGCCACCCAGCAACCAGAAGAGCATGTGCAAAGGGCTCTAGACAAAAAGGGGCACATGTTCAAGGGCCACAAGGAGGTCAGCATGGCCAGAGCAGAGTAAACAGAGGGTTCGTGGTCAGAAAGGAGGTAGAAAAGTGGGCAGACATCGAAGGGCTTTGAGTAGAAGAGTGGTGTGACCCACCATGTCACCAGCAAGCTATTCTAGCCCCTGGGAGTAGACTAGGCTACAGGTGCAGCCAGGAAGCATGGCAAGGAGGTGATAGCAGATAGAGGGGGTCCACCAGGTGCAGATGAGTGATGGAAAGGTTGGGAGGATGAAAGGAGACAGTGTATGTATAGTGCTCCATCAGTGCATCCTGCAAAGGCTCATTTCTGTTTCTCAGAGGTTAGAAACCCAGCTTAGCAATGGGACACTGGGGGTAGTGTGTGTTTAGGTTGTTCTGAAGCAGTGGCTTCTGAGTCTCCAGGTTGTACATGCATGTATACACACACACACACTCTCAGCAACCCCATCCTGAGGGCCCAACAGGCCTTTTGCATCATCCTCGCCCATGCTCTCAGAAGCACAGAGACCCTGATTATCGGGGTGATGGAAGCTGGACATAAGCTCGGCCCACCAAGACAGTAGCTCATCATGGCTGCCAAGGGCTCCCCTCTGCCGCTGTTCCCAGCTGCACGGGTGGTGGGAAAGGCAGGTCTCCTCAAAGGTCACATAAATATTTGCTGAGCAGCAGCACAGCTGGGAGCAGGGCCCCTTCCTCCAGCTAGCTCATTTGCCACCCCAGAGAAATCTCAGCTGGGACTATGACCAGGATTTAGAACACTCCGCTGTGCCTCCACTGACTCCCAATTTCCCCAGTTCAGGTTCCACCACCAACCCATCTTCTTTCAGTGTAAGCCTGGGCTGGCACCAGGAAGGAAGTGACATGATGTGGTACTGCTGTGGCAGAAAGACCCTCGCCCAGAATCTGGAAACCTAGGTCATTTGGAGGAATCGTAGGCAGTCACTTGCCCTTTTCTAGACCTCAGCTCCTCCTGTGAAAACCAGGGAGTTGAACCAGGTGACCAAGAAAGTCCTCTTCAGCTCTGATGTTCCAGATCTCTGGCCACATGAACTGGGTCTGATCCAGGAGGCCAAGCATCTCCTCCAGGAAGGGCCAGGGGGCTGGTGAGCAGAGGCAGCAGCCTGACTGGGTCAGAAAAGAATGATCTAAAACAAATATTAACAATAGCTGGCCTGGCAGGATGGCTCAGTGGTCTAACGTGCCTGCAGGCGGCTGCAAGGACCACGGTTCCGATCTCTGGCACCACATGCTGTGCCAGCCCTGCCCTCAGGGCAGGCTGAGCCGGCCATAAAAATAAATAAGCAAACAAACAAAAGTTGTGAAACAAGAAAAAAATATAATAAAAATAAAAAAATTCTAAAAAAAATATAGCTGCTTTACCTTAGATTGCTTGATTGTTTAAAAACAGAATAAAATCACAGAAGTGAAAGTGTTTTAGAAAGTTTCTACTACACCGAATGATTTTTTTTCTAGATATTTTTATCAAGAACATAACACAAGATTCCCTCAGGATTCAATGAAATCATCGGTGGATCTAGAATAATTTTTTGAATACTGAACTTAGAGATGTGGCCAGGCTATTCCCCAACTCTCTCATGATAGGGAATAGTTCACTGTCCTGCTCCCAAATCCTTTCTCTCCTTTTCTTGTCTGTTCATTCTGGGTTAATTATTTCTTTTCTTTTTTCTTAAATTTTTTATTTTATTTTATGTATTTTATCTTGTTTCAGAACCTTTGTTTGTTTATTCACTCATTTTTATGGCCAGCTCAGCCCTCCCTGAGGGCAGGGCTGGCGCAGCATGTGGTGCCGGGATCGAACCGCGGTCCCTGAAGCCACCCTAGCTTTCCCAAGCAGGTGCTTTAGACCACTGAGCCAGCCCGCCGGGCCCCTGGGTTAATTATTTCTTATCACTGCTAAGATGCCACCAGCCCGCCCTGTGTAAAGGAGTCTCTGGATCTTACCCACAAGTCTAGAGGAAGATTCTCTGGCTAACCAGTAGTTACAGAGACAGAGACTTCTGTATTTAAGAAGGTATACAGTACCACAGTTAATGAGAAAGAGAAGAAATGAGGGCCTACAAGGAACAGAGTGGTGCATGCCTACGCGGGCACCTTCATCTTCTCATGGGTTTCATTTTTGAGGCTCACTAGGAAATCAGGCATGTGGTCAGGGCTCAGACAGGTGACACTACAACCTAGAAACTCTCAGGTAACCTGGCACTGGAATTCAGAGCAATCAAACTGCATGGCAAGTCTCTTTTTTTTTTTTTTCTTGTCCCACTCCAACATCAACCTTTGAGCTATCGTGAGGGGGAAAAAACCAAAGCCTCCCACAGAAACTTTGGCATGTCTCCATTGTAAATGGAGTCTGGGTGGAGATTGGGCCTGGGCTCAGGTGACTCCAGAGATTGTGTGGGATGGGTGGGTGAGAGCCAGGAAAAGGAATCCCCCAACAACTGCAGGAATCTGTTAAGTGACCTCATACATATTAGTCTGGGCTCTGCCTTCTACTGGGATGTTGCTTTTTGTTTCTATGCCTCAGTTTTCCCTTTGTAAACAGCACTCTGATGATGTTGGCACAAGTAGCAGGTGGTGTCCTGGCTCCCCAGAGCACTTTGAAGAGAAGCACCCAAGGAGCATAGAAGTGACCTGTTTAAAATAGTTGGGCTTTTTTTTCTTTCTCTCCTTTGCTAGGTTTCTCTCTGGAAGGGTACCTCCCTGCTAGCTCCTTCTTGGCAGATATTCCCCCTCCACCATGTGTGCCTCAGTTGTCCCTTGCCCTCTGCTACAGGTTCCAGTCCTGCTGCCATCGACCCGGAACGAAGAGCTCAGAAACTCTCCTGCATGCCACTTCATTGTACTCAAGGCGACCATATCACCCCACTCAGCCACACCTCCATGACAGGCAAGGTCAAGGCCTCTGGAGAGGCTGGCTATGTTTTCCTATCTTCACAACAGTCTCCAGACAGCACTCCTCTTCTGTGCTGCTGTCCAATTACCCAAAGTGCTTGACCTGTGTGCTAAAACTATTAGGTGCTAATTTGCATGCTATTTATGTAAGTAGCAAAGCCTCTGAGACCCTGTCTCTTCCCCTATAAAAGTTCATAATAGTATCTTCTGAGAAAGAAAGTAAACTACTAGCACAAAACTAAGCTTCCTCACTGGCAAGGACATATGGGAGATGAACCTCAGATTCTTTGGGATGTTGCAGCTCAGAAATCCATCCTAAGGCCGGGCGTGGTGGCTCATGCCTGTAATCCCAGCACCCGGGAGGCTGAGACAGGAGGATTGGTGAAAGTTTGAGACCAGCCTGAGCTACAAAAGTGAGCTCAAGGCCAGCCTCAACTGCATACCGAGACCCTGTCTCAAAAAAAAGGCAAAAAAAAAAAGAAATCCATCCTAAGGAGGATTAAGTTTGGGGGTGAAATAAAGGGGACAAAGGGGGTGAGGAGAGTGGGGGGGGAATAGTCAGGCTACTAACCATGAACAGGAGCAAGAGGTGTCCGCATGGGCTCTGGGGGACTATTTGGCACTGTTCAGGAGCAGTTCAGTCTTCTGCACAAAATCCTCACCCCTCCACACACCTCATGCCTTACCCTTTCCAGGCCTCAGATCTCCCTCCTCCAGTTCTGCCCATAGCACCACAAAGGAGAAAACCTTATGGAAAACCTATAGTTGGGTGTGGAGAACAACATCCCCTGCTGATGACATTCCTCTGGCTGAGACAGTCATCTTACTCAGGCAGAGGCTAACGTGAATCCCTCATGGCTCATTACTGTAAACTGTTCCCCAGATGACCCAGGCCAGCCTAGCACAGCTGTGGGGACAGAGCCCTCCTAAGAAAGGATCATGTACTCCTCCCTTTAGGATGGGAGGCTGGGAACAGCACTGGCACAAGAGTCAGGATGGGGCATGGTCCAGGGACACCATCCTCAACTGAATGGAAGAATGTGTTAGAGGGCACCACTGCCTTCCTCTGGGTGCTCTCCAAGCTGGCCTGCTTGGAGCTGGTGCATCTTCCCAAAGTCCTAACACTCTGAACAGAAAAAAAAAAAAAAATGCATATCTATTTGCCCCAAATGCTAAGTGCTAATCTTGGGGGAATCTGTGCTAAAATCGCTGCAGTTTTTTACTCTCCCTTGGAAAACTTGCCCATAATATGCACCTTTGGGCAAACACACACACACACACACACACACACACACACACACACACAGTGCAAGGACCCCAAGACAGAGATCCCTCTGCTGACGTTTGCACCCTGCAAGAGTGTGGTTGGTGTCTCTAGAGCTGCATCTCCAAGTCACTGCTGCTGCCACAGGATTGGGCAAAGGGCTATCCTGTTCTCAAAGCTGTAAAAGCTGGGGAAGGCATTCAGGAATGCAAATCTCCCTCACACCTGTGAATACTGAGCTGGCAGACCAGTGAAAGCTAAAGGGGATGTGGAAGCTAAAGGGGATGTCTCCGTGGGCCTAAGAGAACAGGTACACAGCTTAATAGCACCAAGCTGCCCAGACCCAAGACAATCATTGTGTGGTTCACAGCACTTGTTACTGGGGGTGGTGGTGGTGAGGTGTTAAAAATTACAATTCCAGATATAATCTACCCCTTCCTAAAACAGTCTTCTCAGTTTGTCCAGCTCATACTGGGATGGAGACCTATCCCAGACAAAGACGTGTGGCCTCTGCTGGGATCACAGAGTGTGCGTGGCGGGGGAGAAGGTAGGGCACCAGCACCCTGGGGAACTCTCCTTTTTCACTGACTGGGAGAGTAAGGTGCCAAGAGAGCCCAGGGGAGAGAAGCGCAACCAACGAGCCTGCAGCTGGATTTTTCTGTTTTTCATTCCCTATACTAAAACCTTCATGCTTTGGGATCCGTTTTTCAACTAAAATATGCCTCCTAGATGAAGCCACAGGCCATTTCTCCCTCAAGATCGCTCCCCCACGCACACTACCCACCTCATCTGTGGTCTCCTAAATACTGGGGAAATGTTAAGCTCCACCCCTTAGGGTCTCAGGATTAACAAGTCAAA